>CAUYRH010012696.1:0-17972 GCA_963574655.1 Perodicticus potto | reverse complement strand
CCACATACACCTGAGCTGGTGGGTTCCAATCCAGGCCAGGTCCGCCAAACAACAATGACGGCTGCAACCAAAAAATGGCCGGGCATTGTGGCGGGCGCCTGTAGTCCCAGCTACTTGGGAGGCAGAGGCAGGAGACTCGCTGGAGCCTAGGAATTGGAGGTTGCTGTGAGCTGTGATGCCACCACAGCACTCTAACCAGGGTGACAGCTTGAAGCTCTGTCTCAAAAGAAAAAAAAAAAAAAGAACCACAAAGATGAAATGATTCCATCTTCCAATCAACCAAAAGAAAATAAATAATATTTAAAAAAAAATACAAAGATGAAATGAGGATAGCAAGTTGGTGGTCTGGGCAGGCAGGGTCCACGGTCCCTTCCTCCCAAGACCTCAAGGACACCAGCCTCACCTCCTGCTCGGCAGGTGGATGAGCAGGGAGTAGGGATCCTGTCCTTCGATCCGCCCCACCACCCGAGGTTGCCTCTTACCCAGGATGGAAACCGGTGCAGGGGGGGTGTGGGCGGTTTCTTCCCCAGCTCTACTTCCTCCAGCTCAGCTCCCAGGGTCTTTGGGCTCCTTCTTTCCTCCTCCTTCCTTGCTGGGGGTGGCTCCTCCATCTCCATCTGCTCTGGTTCTTCCCGAGACTCAGCTTGGGCCTCCAGCTCGCTAAGGCCAGAGGGCTGGATTGCTGAGAAGGCCCCAATCTCAATGCTCACCACATGGTGGAAGTGCCCAGGGCCTGCCTGAGGTTGGCTGTGGTGCCTTTTGGCCACCTGGATGCTGTCTCTGGGGGTGCCAGGAGCCCGCACCTTTGGCAGGGTCAGGCTGCTGCCAGGGCCACCTTCCCTGGTAGACATCTTTGTTCCAGGGGGCATTACTCCCTGAGCAGTGACCAGGCTCTCACCCCAAGAAGCTGAACCATGTCTGGGAGTATGAGTCTTCATGCTCAACTGGTGAGGACACCCTTCTCTTTCCAGATGAGGTTGAGGTGTCTTAGCCTCTGCTATTTCTCCAGAATGAACCACACTGGAACCAGAATCCTCCAAGGGGCTTCCTGTTTTAGAAACAGAGTCCTTGCTCCTCAAGGAGTCCTCTGCATCTGGAGAAGATGCAGACAGAGCAATCTTTAGGTCCTGGACCTGGGGACCACTGTCCTGGCCCACAGTCTGGGTTCCTGGCCCTAAAGAAACAAATTCCTCCTCTGGGGCTCCCTGGGGGTCCACCAGGAGCTTCCCTGAAGGAACCATCCGAAGACCTGTAGTTGGGACAAGAACAGGCATGCTGAGCTTCCTCAGCTCGGCCCACCCCACACATGCCCACCTGCCTAAGAAAAGGCACACTGAGCCCCCTCAGCTCGGCCCACCCCACACATGCGCAGCCCATCTAAGAACAGGCACACTGAGCCCCCTCAGCTCGGCCCACCCCACACATGCCCAGCCCACCTAAGAACAGGCACACTGAGCCCCCTCAGCTCGGCCCACCCCACACATGCCCAGCCCACCCACCTAGAACAGGCACACTGAGCCCCTTCAGCTCGGCCCACCCCACACACACGCAGCCCACCCACCTAAGAACAGGCACACTGAGCCTCCTCAGCTCGGCCCAGCCCACCCGCCTACCTTCTAGCGCATCTTGAAGGGCTCCCACTTGCTCCACCAGGTGCTGATTACAGCTTTTCAGGTGCTGATTCTCCATCTCAAGCTGATGAAAAAGAAAAATGAAGATTTAGACTATCAAGCCTAGCTGGGCACAGTGGCTCACATCTGGGAGGCTGAGGGGGGTTGATTGCTTGAGCTCAGCCTAAGTAAGAGTGAGACCCCGTCTCTACTAAAGATAGAAAAACTAGCTGGGCATTGTGGCACATACCTGTAGTCCCAACTACTTGGGAGGCTGAGGCAGGAGGATTTCTGGAACTCAGTGGTTTGAGGTTGTTATGACCTGTGACACTCTCCCCAGGTTAAAAAGGTAAGACTCTATCTCAAAAAAAAAACAGCCAATGCAGTGGCTCATGCCCATAATCCTAGCATTTGGGAGACAGAGGCAGGTGGCCTTTCTTTAGCTCAGTAATTTGAGCCCAGCCTGAGCAAGAGCAAGATCCCATCTCTAAAACCAGCCAGGCGTTGTGGTAGGTGCCTATAGTCCCAGCTACTTGAGAGGGAGAGGTAAGTAGATCACTTGAGCCCAAGAGTTTAAGGAGGTTGTGAGCTAGGATAGCACAGCACTCTCCTAGGGTGACAGTATGAGACTTTGTCTCAAAAGAAAAAAAAAATTAAAAAGCAGAAAAAAAGAATCAGGGTTTCATCTTTAGTTTCATTAACTTCTAATTAAAATTTTAACATTTCTTCTGGTTATGAATGTAGGCAACAAACCAATTAGTAGTAATAGTACTTGTGATTTTTGACACAGACAAAAAGTGAAGTAAGGTGACTCAGCATTCAAGTTGTATAAAGGACAAATGGTTGACAGTCACTCAAGGGACCATAAACGGAAGGAGGCAGGAAAACTCTGGAGATAAGGGCAGCCCCTGACCACACCTCCAGGCCAGGACCACCAGGAGAGTTTTCAACTCACCTCTGCTAACTTTAGTGTCACCCATTCCTTGATCTTGGCAGCTTTCTCTTGAACAATTTTTGCTTCCTCAGCTCTCATCTGCTTCTATAAGAAAGAGAGACAGCCTTTAGTCCCTCATAATAGGGACCAGGAAAGTGACCATCTAGAAGTGGGAAACCCTGGGAAGAAACATCAAGAGACCAGATGGGGTTGATCCAATACAAAAAAAATAACTTCAGATATAATTAAAATATATATTCTTGGGTGGCGCCTGTGGCTCATCAAGTAGGGCGCCGGTCCCATATACCGAAGGTGGTGGCTTCAAACCCGGACTCGGCCAAACTGCAAAAACAGAAAAATAGCCGGGTATTGTGGCGGGTGCCTGTAGTCTCAGCTCCTCAGGAGGCTGAGGCAAGAGAATCACCTAAGCCCAGGAGCTGGAGGTTGCTGTGAGCTGTGTGACGCCATGACACTCTACCAAGGGTAATAAAGTGAGACTCTGTCTCTACAAAAAATATATATATATATATATTCTTAACGTGGGAAAGGCCTTCCTAAGAATACCAATCCCAAAAAGCTGCAAAAGAAAAGACTACTAAATCTACACAACCACTATAAATTACTACATGAACAAAGAAAGAAAAAAGAATCCCCAAAACAAAATCAGAAGGTTAACTGGGGAAGGATTTGCCATACAAATAACATACAAGCAAAGGGCTAATTTGAAATGAATAATCCAGTAAATATATGCGAAGGATATGAACAGGAGGAAATCGACAGAAAAGGTAAAAAAGCCCAGTAAAAGCTGTTCAACCTCATTCATAATTTTAAGAATGCAAACAAAAACGTTACGTCATTTTTCTCCATTAGACTAACATAATTTAAGAGTTTGAAATTATCCCAAATTGTCAAGAATGCTGGGAGTAACCCCACTTGTACACTGGCAAAGCCTTTTTGGAGGGCAACTTGATATAACGCAAGTCAACATTTTATTTGTTTATTTTTATTTTATTTGTTTATTTATTTATTTTGAGACCCCAAGCTATCGCCCTTGGTAGAGTGCCATGGCGTCACAGCTCACAGCAACCTCAAACTTTTGGGCTTAAGCGATTCTCTTGCCTCAGCCTCCCAAGTAGCTGGGACTACAGGTTCCTGCCATAACACCCGGCTCTTTTTTGGTTCTAGTTGTCATTGTTGTTTGGCAGGCCCTTGCTGGATTCAAACCTGCCCACTCTGGTGTATGTGGCTGGCACCCTAGCTGCTTAAGCTACAGGCGCCGAGCCTATTTTTTTTTTTTTTTTTTTTTTTTGAGACACAGTCTTACTATGTCACCCTCAGTAGGGTGCCTTGGCATCACAGCTCGCAGCAACTCCAACTCTTGAGCTTAAGCGATTCTCTTGCCTCAGCCTCCCAAGTAGCTGGGACTATAGGTGCCCACTGTAACGCCTGGCTATTTTTTCATTATTGTTGTCATTGTTATTTAGCAGGCCCCAGGCCAGGTTGGAACCCACCAGCCCCAGTGCATGTGGCCAGCACCCTAACCAACGGGTGCTGAGCCAACCTGTCAACATTTTAAACATATACAAAATTGACCTGACAAACTCATTGATCAGGAGTTGTTTGTTGCAATATTATTTGATATAGCAAAATAAAAATTAAGAACTGAAAACTGGAAGTAGCCGAAGTGGTCACCAATGAGGAATAAGTTAAATAAACATGGGACATTCACAAAATGAAAGCAGAGCGCTAAGCTTCCATCCACAAAAGACATTAATAGCAAGGGGTAGGGCCAGGTGTGGTGGCTCACGCCTGTAATCCCAGCACTCTGGGAGGCCAAGGGATGTGGACTGCCTGAGCTCAGGAGCAGGAAACCAGCCTGAGCAAGAGCGAGACCCCGTCTCTACTAAACAAAAAAAAAGTAACCAGGGGTGGTTGTAGGAGCCTGTAGTCCTAACTACTCAGGAGGCTGAGGCAAGAGGATCAGTTGAGCCCAAGAGTTTGAAGTTGCTGTGAGCTATGATGCCACGGCACTCTACCCAGGGTGACAAAGCGAGACCCTGTCTCAAAAAAAAAAAAAAAGAAAAAAAAA
Organism: Perodicticus potto; assembly: GCA_963574655.1. NCBI lineage: Eukaryota > Metazoa > Chordata > Mammalia > Primates > Lorisidae > Perodicticus > Perodicticus potto. The sequence goes on along the minus strand of CAUYRH010012696.1, from coordinate 13,339 downwards.
AAGGACTGGGGATAAGGAAAGTGTCACTTGTCATTTTATACCTGTCTGGTCTTTTTGCACTTTTTACTATAATAGTTTTGTGTTTTTTTTAACCTTTACAGCTAAAAAAAATAAAGCTAAATTAATATATAACTGAGGGGTTTCCCTCAAAATAATCACAAGTGGAGAGAATGATTAAAAAGGTTTGCATCTAAAGGCCCGCAGCCTGGGACAGAATGGGACATGGGCCTTGATCCTACGTGTGGGATGTGCTAGGAGACACTGGGCCTGCAAGGCCACTACTCAAGTCAGGGGAGATACAGCCTGGGAGCTGGGCCATTCAGAGCGGGAGTCAGAGAGGCCTGGCACAGTGCCTGAGGCACCGGCATCACCCAGCTGTGCAGCCGGAACCAGCTCCCCATCTAAAATGCTCTGACATCTCTTTACGTTTCGAGGAAGATAACCACAGAGGTAAGCTCCAAACAAGGGAGTCTGTGGGAACGAGACAGACACCAGAACAACACATCAGACTTTGGTGTTTCAAGGCTGGAAGAAACTTAGAGGGTTTGGCAAACTATAGCCCTGAGGCTAAATACAGCCCCCCACCTGTTCGCTACCACTCCTACACCTGTTTCTGTAAATAGGCTGCACTGTAACAGCCTGTACACGAAACTTACGGCGCTTTCATGCTACAGAGGTGAGCAGTTGCAACTCAGATCATGTGGCCCACAAAGCCTAAAATATTTGCTATTGGCCCTTTACAGTAAAAGTCAGCTGACCTCTGACCTAGCTTGATAGCCTCTTTGTACAGCTGTGGAAACTGAGGCCCAGAGGGAAGAAGTGACCTGCCTCTGTCGGTTCATGGCCCAGCTGGAACTAAAGCTAGATCTCAAGAAAGACTCACGGAACAGCATTCTTTCTACTATGATCTTGACCTATTCATGATAATTGTAAAATGATTTTTTTTCTGACCTTAGGAGCTTTAGCAGGAGTCATTTTCCCCACCAATGCCCAAGATGCTGCCATTTCTTTTTTTTTTTTTTTTTATTGAGACAGAGCCTCAAGCTGTCACCCTGGATAGAGTGCTGTGGCATCACAGCTCACAGCAACCTCCAATTCCTGGACTCACGTGAGTCTCCTGCCTCCGCCTCCCAAGTAGTTGGGACTACAAGCACCCGCCACAACATCCGGCCATTTTTGGTTGCAGCATTCATTGTTGTTTGGCGGGCCCGGAATGGAGTCGAACCTGCCAGCTCAGGTGTATGTGGCTGGCGCCTTAGCCACTTGAGCCACAGGCGCCAAGCCAGATGCTGCCATTTCTAATCAAACCACTCAAAAGAGGAGATAAGGGGCGGCGCCTGTGGCTCAGTGAGTAGGGCACTGGCCTCATATACCAAGGGTGGCAGGTTCAAACCCAGCCCCAGGCAAATTGCAACAAAAAAAAAAACAGGTGTTGTGGCGGGCGCCGGTAGTCCCAGCTACTTGGGAGGCTGAGGCAAGAGAATCGCCTAAACCCAGGAGCTGGAGGTTGCTGTGAGCTGTGACACCACGTACTCTACCAAAAGCAATAAGTGAGACTCTGTCTCTTAAAAAAAAAAAAAAAAAAAGAGCGAAGATAAGGTATCTCTAAAATCAATGCAAAAATTGACTGGAGAGGCTCAGCGCCTGTGGCTCAAGCAGCTAAGGCGCCAGCCACGTACACCTGAGCTGGCGGGTTCAAATCCAGCCCAGGCCCACCAAACAACAATGACGGCTGCAACCAAAAAACAGCCAGGCCTGTGGTAGGCGCCTGTAGTCCCAGCTACTTGGGAGGTGGAGGCAGGAGACTCGCTTGAGCCCAGAAATTGGAGGTTGCTGTGAGCTGTGATGCCACAGCACTCTACCAACAGCCAGATAGTGAGACTCTGTCTCAAAAAAGAAAGAAAAAAGAATATACTTATTGTATACTTATGCTTTGAACTTCTTTTGAAAATAATTTAATTAATGATCTTTAAAATTTTTCACAGTCCATCTAAGATCCTCTCGTGGGACACTAGTGTACATGGCACACCGGTTGAAAATCATTTCTCTGACCTGTAGCCAGCAAGCAGAAGGTTCCCATATGGCAGGGAGCCCTCAGAGACAACCCGGGAAGGTGAGCTCATCTGGATCTTGGATCATATTGGGCAAGTGAAAGAATGAGAGGTGCGTATCTGGAAGATAACACTGGGCTAAGATCTTTCCTGGAATATGTGATCTGAGACTGAAAAAGCCCACAAGGGCCACCCGGGCTTTTTCTCCTTCTTCTCTATATCCCGCGTCGCAGATCACAGGCTTGGCCTCTGGCCCCCACAGCCAGATGCACTTTCAAGCAAGCAGGCTGTGCGGCACCCAGCCCTTCCTCCCTGGTCCACACTGGAGACCAAGGAGCGTCTAGAGCAGAGCTGCTGTTCCCAGACTGCAGCAAAACCGCAGCAGGCGTTGCATGCCCACAGGTCTGAGCTTGTCGAGGCTTCACCAGAAAGGAAAACGCCCCCGCCTTGTGCAATGGGTACAGCCTGCCCTGGGAGCAGCAGCAAGCCAGGCCAGTCTGAGCCAGGGTGACTGGGGACCCTGGCACTTGCCTATTTACTTTCTAACCTTTTAAAACTGCTGTTTCAGAAATAAACACTTTCAAACTTGGAACTTTGGAAAATATGCAGAAGACGTAAGAAGAAATAAATGTAAACCACTCATAGTCCTGCCTCCTAGAAGTAACGGTTTCTCTTTTCCTTCCAGCTGTTTTTCTGAGCATGTGTGTGTGCTCCTTACCCAGATGGGAGCAGAAGTGAAATGCTGCTTGGGAATCTGTTTCTTGTCCATTTGACACTGTAGGTGAGCGTCTGACCACCACTCCAAAGTACATTTTTCTTTGCCATCATTTCTGCCCCTTGTCTGTGTTTAGCAAGTCCTCCTTCAAAGGTATGTGCCACTTGGAGAGGGCTTCTGGGTATTGGGGTCCCAGGCCCCAGATAGATCCCTGGATCCAGGCCTTTTTAGGTAAGAGTGCTGGGGCGGCTCTGTGGGTTTGAGTAATGGAAAAGCCCCAGGCTTGCTGTTTGCAGCAAGCGTTCCACCCCAGCCCTGCCTGACTCATGGTGCTGTCTTAGACTAGTCACTTCATCCCTTTGGGCCTCAGTTTCTGCACCTATAAAACGGGATGGTTGGATTGAGGGCTTTGCCAGCTCTAACGTTCCATGACTAAGTACTGTGGACTTGCAGGCAGATTCCAGAAGCCTCTGGGAGCTCTAGCTGTTAAGGCGAAGCTGCTTCTCCCCAGAGAGTATGCTGGCTCAGGGTTAGCTGGGAGCTGGGTTATCTTGGTCTGGCAGAGCTGACACCTCTCTCGGGTGGCCAGTGCCCTGACTATGGTTCCCAGGCCTTCACGGGTTGTTGGGTTCTTTCCACCTTCCTGTTTCCCAGCCCTCTGGAGAGGGGAGGAACCACCCCAGTGCCAGCCCTGAGCTCACAGCTCCTCTGCTTCTTGGTCATGTGTTAACAGCTGGACACAGCTGTCTATGCACACCCAGCAGCACTGGGCAGAGAGAGTGGCCTCCGGTGGTGCCAGCGCCAGGGCCTGGAGAGCGGGGGTGCTGGGGCTTCTGAGGACCAGGGGAAGCTTCCTTGGCTGAGCAGCCCTTCCTCACATCCTCTTCTCCCTTATTCTTTGGCTCTAGGAGCAACAGCTGGACTTTTTTTATTTCAAAATATTAAGGGGATACAAACATTTTTGTTCCATGGCTATCTTGTACAATGCTAACTTGGGGCATTTGGTGTGCACATCACCAGAGTGGTTTTCATTGTACCTGATAGATGCATTTTTATCCGTCATCCGTCCACTCTCCTCCCTTCTTGCTTTCCAATGTCTTCACGTCTCTTTGTCCCCAGGCGTGCCTACCATTTAGCTCCCAATTATTAGTGAGAACGTATGGGATCTGTATGTCCCTTCCTGAGACACTTCACTTAGGATAATGATCTCTACTTCCATTCAAACCGCTGCAAAGGACATTATTTCATTTCCTTTTATGGCTGAGTAGTAGTATTCCATGGTCTACACAAAGGATGCCAAAAAATGTATACACATTTTAAGAGATTTTATGTATGTTATTACTTTTCCAAGTTGGATGGAAGTGTTTTAGATTGAAGGTAAAATGTATGTGTGTATCAAGTATAGATCAAGTGTACCTAGATGTTACATACATCCATTTTACCTGCAATCCAAACACTTTGGGGGAATAATCAATTTTACTTCCAATGAGCTCTGCATGTGTATACATTTGAGGGGCACTCTCTCTATAAACCACATTTTCTTTATCTGTTCATGGATTGATGGGCAGTCAGGTTGATTCCACATCTTTGTAACTGTGAGTTGGGCTGTGATAAATATTCGAGTGCAGATGGCTTTTGGATGAAATGACTTCTTTTCCTTTGGGTAGATACCCGGGAGCAGGATTGCTGGATCAAAAGGAAAGTCTGCATCTGTTTGTTTGCAGAGTCCTCATGCTATTCCACAGCTGCCTGTGTCAATCTGCTTTGGAGAGTCTTGTAAAACTGGAGGCAAAGGCACCTGCTGTGTGGAAGCATCAAGGAGTAGGAACATCAGAATCCCTTTTGGGAGTCTGGACTGTTTGTCTTCCATATTCTTTTGTAGAAATCATTGTACAGCAACAACAATCATAGCCACGTAATTACCAGGCCATTAGCACCTGCTGTGTGTGAAGCAATGAGCTGAGCGTTCTACTTGCTTCATCTCTCAGCAGCTCCACAGAGCAAGGTTTAGCTGAGATTATCCCCTTTTGACAGATGAGAAAGTTAAAACCCCAAGAGGTTGAGCTACTGCCCCAACCTCTCCAGCCAATGAGTTGCGGGCTGCAATTTAGACTCAGGACTGTTTGCCTCTGAGCTTTCTCTTAACATCCCCACCCTTCTACCACCTCAAACCTTCATGCCTCAGTTGGCCAGGAACCCCCTCCCCCACTGTGGTTTCAGGTTTCTTTTATATGAAGAGATGCCCTGAGGCTTAGAAATTCTATCAGTTCCAGGCATTTATGTCCTAGGTCTGGCACTTGCTAACAGTGTACCCAGGATATGTAAGACTTGGTCCCCAAGCACAAGAAATTGAATATTTTGTTGATGAGACCAGGGATACAGATCCTGTAGTTCTATGATGCATTTATCTTTTTTATGGCATCGTGGAAGAAGTACTAGTTTTTGATCATGCTTTCTGTGGTTTGAAACCCACCTCTGCCACTTACCAACTGTGTGACTCTAGGCAAGTTTCTTATCCCCTCTGTGCCACAGGGCCCTCTGCTCTCAAACCAGAATATTATTGTCCACTTTATAGAGATGACTCTTAAGGATTAAAGAGAAGATGTATAAAGTATTGCCACAATGTAGGTGCTTCACAAATATTAGCTATCTTTTTCTTTTTTTGAGACAGAGTCTCAAGCTGTTGCCATGGGTAGAGTGCCATGGCATCACAGCTCACAGCAACATCAAACTCTTGGGCTTATGCGATTCTCTTGCCTCAGCCTCCCAAGTAGCTGGGACTACAGGCACCTGCCACAACGCCTGACTATTTTTCTGTTGCAATTGTCATTGTTGCTTTAGTTGGCCTGGGCTGGATTCAAACCTGCCAGCCTTGGTGTATGTGGCTGGAGCCCTACCCACTGAGTTACGGGCACTGCCACAAATGTTAGCTATTGTTAAAAGACTAAGGCCTGGGTTTTTTTCTACTTTATCTACTTACCAGTTGTGTGACCTAGGCTTGCTGATATTTACTACACTGTGTCTTAGTTAATATCAGGATTGTTATAAGGAGAAAACGTAAAGCTAGCTATGTAGATAGGTATATGTGAATATGTATGTATATATCTCTCAGAACAGCACGAATATACTATGTATTATGTGTCTGACACATATTAAGTGTTCAGTATATCTCGATTTTTCATTAGTAATTATTATTATTCCTTTATTATCAGCATCACTTTATAATTATCATCATTACTACCAGCTGTGTACCTGATTTATGACTGACTCTTATAGACAACTGTATTTTTTTTTATAATTTTATTAAATCATAAATGTGTACATTAGTGCAATCCTGGGGCACAATGTGCTGACTTCATATACAATCTGAAATATTTTCATCGAACTGTTAAACATAGCCTTCATGCCATGAAGACAACTGTATTTTTATTGATGGCACTACGTGTTTAAGTCGCTGAAATTCCTAACTTTAGAATCAGTTTTAATTTTCCTTGCCTTCCCCCTCCCTGAAATCACCCTGTTTGTCCTGTCTGGGACGTTTCTTCCATCAGCACCCTCTTTCTGTTCTCACTGGCACTAAACACCTCTTTGGTCACTTGCGCGTCCTTTCCTGGGCGCCACTTTTGATGAGAAAAGACATGATGAGCAGGTGCATGCTTCTTCCATGATTGTTCATTTCCGATCAAGACCTTCAGGTCAGTACCCCCTGAACTCGGTGTTGTTTACTCCCCCACTGAAAAGGGACCAGTGGTTCTCCAGGCCTTTTCTATTTCACATACAGATTCTGGAATCTGTGATTGAAGACTTTCTACCATAGAGGTCAAAGTGGATGATTCTTTAACTTGCACTTTGCTCAGGTGATCACTTTGTACCATTCATGGTAGATCCCCTGTCAGTGACTTGCTCAGGAATGGGCGGTCCAACGCTACTTTGTGTCAATGGGAATCTGAGGAGAGGTTTGCTGGGGGCCTCTTGGGAAGAAAGTCACTCTCTCTCCTAAAGGATCCTTTGCCCTAGATGCAGCTGGCGACTGTCTTGAAACCATGAGGATAGCCACCCCAAGGGCAGAAGAGAGCGGAGAGGAGAACCGAGGAACAGACCTGGAGACGTGGTCGCACTGCTCTGAGTGTCCCCGGCCTCTGGGCTTTCCTCTTTGCCTAAGCCTGCTGCAGATACACTTTTACTTGCAGCTCAAAGAACCCCAACCCATACGCCTTTCCTCCCAGTTTCATCTCCAGCCTTATACAATAACTTGATTGTCCTGAAATTTGTACCCCCCACCACACATACACACTGCCACCTCGGTGCCTTTCCTCATTCTTATCTCCACATGAAACACTCTCCACTCTACCAAGTCCAGATTCAAAGGTGCCAACTCATCCTCTCATTTAGAAAGACTCTCTGAAATGCTTTGCTCAATCACACTAGGACAGGCAGCTGCTCGTTTGTCCCCTCCCCAGGTCCATGGAGGCTGCTTCTTTTTTATCATCCTTGAATCCCTTTGTCTGGAAAAAGTATGCTTAGGAGTTTACTGCTTCGTTGAATGAAGAGGAGGAGTTCAGTACCAAATTATAACCAAATCTCAAATGATGCTAACCGAAACAGTGTTACTCAGGGCCAAAGGGAAGAGAAGCCTGCAGGCTGGAATGGTGAGGAAATGATTTCTAGGTCTTGAGCTGTGTCCTCTGTGGGTGATAGAGTTTGAGCAGGTGGGCCCCGAGGGGAATTCCTCCACAGGGGGCCAAAAAGGTTCAAGGGATTTTTTTTCCCTCAGTTCCTCTAGCCACTGCAGTCTGTTTGAGAATCTTTGTAACTGTTAGGAAATATTATCTCAGTAATACAATTCTGATAAGTGACAGAAGAGAAACATAGGTTTTGTCCAAGTGCAAACAATGTCTTCATTTTGATGTGGTTATAAAATGAACAAAACAAGTGGCAGTTGGGGTTGGGGTGGGAGCATCCTGAGATGGTTTTCTGTGAACCCAACCAAATATGGACTATGAGGGGAAGGGGGGGTGTCATTTATCATCACTGGTCCTTCCTGTATCCAGGCATCCCCTCTGTTTCTGGTGGCCGAAGTGTGCAGCCTGCTATAAAGAGGGTTGTCCATCCATAGAAAGTTTGATGGCGGACACATTATTGTGTTCAACTGTCTCTTTTTCTTCCTGGTCACATGAGAAGACCACTACATTTCACACCAGTGTTACCATAGGACTGGCTCTCGCCAGAAGAATATGGATGGTAGTGATGTGCTTCATTTCCAGTACTGGCCCCGAAAATGGCCTGTGGAATTTCCATGCACTTTCCCTCTGTTTCTGACTGACTGAATGCGGAGGCTCGATGCAAGACTCTGAGGGGGCCTCGGGAAATGCTACAGCCACCAGATGGAAGAAACCTGGATCCCTGAGTCCCTGCATGGAGGAAAACTGCCCAGGAAAGCTGCTTTCCGAGGAAATCTACATTGAACCTTGAATGAGAAAGAAACTAAAGTTCTACGGCATTGGTAACTAAAATGTTGAGATCGTTTGTTAGCTGGCCTACCCCAGCCAACGTGGGTGGCAAAGAGAAGGCTTAGCAAATTCTCAGGGCACAGGTAGAAGGCAGTTCTATTAAGATGATCAAACAATGACAAGTAAGAGGCTCCCTCCTGAAGGCCATGGGAAGGACAGCTGGTAGAGGCCCTCAGCAATGGAAAGTCATTGCTCACTCAACTAGCAAGGTTGGCTACAAATGGCACCTGGTGGGCAGAAGCTGGGCAGCTCTGGACGTTGTCCCCACTGCTTTTTTGAAGGCCTTTCTGCTCCTATTATAGGATGGCCCATCTTTTAAGCCCTGTGGGCCCCTCTTTGATAATGCTTATCCAATTCTTCTCCCTCTTTGACCTTTAATTTTGAGACATTGCCAAGCCACTAACCACAAAAAATGAGCCCATTTAAAGTGCTGCCGACTGTTTGTGGAGTGGGAGTGAATACCTATTACCCTACTTACTATCCAGTGCTGCATGCTATCAAACTTTTTGATATTTCCTTAATAAAGAAAAAATTGTCGTGGCAACAAATAAAAGATTTACCATCTTAACTAGTTTTAAATGTGTAGTTAGTGGTGTTAAGTATATTTACACTGTTGTGAAATTGATCTCCAGAACTTGTCCATTTTGCACAACTTAGACTGTATGCCTATTGAACAACACCCATTTCCTCCTCCCCTGCCCCTGGCAACCACTATTCTACTTTCTGCTCTATACGCGTGACCTTCACCACTCTAGATACCCCATGGCAGTGGAATCGTGCAATATTTGTCTTTTTGTGATGGACGTGTCCTTAGTATAATGTCTTTGAGATCCATCCAGGAGGAAGTAGGTATCGAATTTCCTTCCTTTTTAAGGATGAATAATACTCCTGCATATGTGTATACAGCATTTTGTTCATCCCTTTAGCCATTGATGGACACTTAGGTTGCTCTCACCTCCTTATTATTGTGAATAATTCTGTGAACACAGGTATGAAAATATCTCTTCAATATTCCATTTTCAATCCTTTTGGCTGTATACTCAGAAGAGGGATTTTTGGATCATTTGGTAGTCCTTACTTTTAATTTTTTGAGAAATCTCCATACTGTTTTCCATAATGATGTGCTGCTTTCCATTTTACATTCTCACCAGCTGTGCACAAGCATTCCAATTTCTCCACATTTTTGCCAGTACTTGATGTTTTCTGTTTTTCTGTTTTTTGATAGTAGGTGCCCTAATAATTAGGAGATGATTTCTCATTGTGCCTTTGATTCTCGTTTCCCAGAACATGGGTGATGTTGAACATCTTTTCATATGTTTATTGGCCTAATGAGCTTTAATTTTTTATCTGCATTTTTCCATTATATTTGGAGGTCAAAGAGGAACTTTTATACCAGGGCTGAGACACTTCCAGTTTCCAGTCTTGTGATGCCTATTCCAACTTTGCAAGCAACTGCTCTTGTCTGGGATGAGTTATACCTTGGTGGTGGCAGGGAAGACTCCTGCTCATCAGATGCAAGGTTTACATAGCACTTCATAGCTTGTACACTTTGATCATTATGGCAGCCTTGCAAGGTGCAGAAGGCAGACGAGGAAATTGAGGTCCAGAAATGAGAGAACAGAGACAGAAGGAGACTGGCTCTTTAAAATAATAACCACTGAAACAAATGTCTATTGATGCACAACAGCTAAGTCTGGCTGCCTACCCAACATCTGTTTTCCCCTTTTCCTTTTGTAAGAGTATTGGTTTTGTTAGGGTATCCACTCTATGTGTTTATAACTCCAGGAATAGGTCTAAATAATGATATTTCTATCTCTTTGCTTAGAGATTTGTTCAGCAGAGGCCAATATAGTGTGAAGGGGATTTTTAAAAAGATTTCTTAAAAAAAAAGAAAGAGGGCGGCGTCTGTGGCTCATCTAGTAGGGCGCCGGTCCCATATACCGTAGGTGGCGGGTTCTAACCTGGCCTCAGCCAAACTGCAACAGAAGAATAGCCGGGTGTTGTGGCGGGCACCTGTAGTCCCAGCTACTCAGGAGGCTGAGGCAAGAGAATCGCCTAAGCCCAGGAGTTGGAGGTTGCTGTGAACTGTGAGACGCCACGCACTCTACCGAGGGCGATAAAGTGAGACTCTGTCTCTACCAAAAAAAAAAAAAAAAAAGAAAAAGAAAGAAAGAAAGAAAAGAAAAGAAAAGATGCCATGGATGGCTTCCTTTCTTCTGGCTGATACGGCTCCTGCAGGTGATGGCTGGAATTACAGCATCTGTCTTAGGGCCACAAGGGAAACTTGTTTTAGGATGAAGCCAAGGGGCAGATGACAGCAGAAAAATAGAAAAAAAAACCTGGGTCCAGTATCATCGAGTTGTTGATAATAACATTGTATTTTTTTCTTTACTTCTTATGGTGTGAAATAATAAATTTCTTTGTTGCTTGGGCCAATTTGAACTGGGATTTTTTTAGGGGGTTTTGGCCACTGAAATAATCCCTTTAAATGGTGGGTGGAACTATAAATTGACAGGAATGCAGTGTGAAAGCATGATTCAAGACCATAAATATTAGAACCTACATTCCAGTGTTGGGAGGTGCTAACTAGCAGGTCAACACTGTCCCAGGTACAGGGACTAGTCAGGAGGGTTACGAAGAGAACCAGGAAAGAAGGGAAAAAAGAGGAGGTCTCACCATGGCTATGAGAAACTACACTAAAGGTCAGAATGGTGAGAATAAACCTGTTGTCATCTTATCCAACAGGTCATAGGATCAAATATTGAGTCCCAAAAGAAACTTACAGGACCCTGGTCTCATAGTTCCAAGTTGAGAAACTTCAGCTACCAACACTCCTGGCCTCTGATCATCCTTTGCCCTGTCCTTCTCACACACAGAGGAAGGAATTCTCTTTTTTGGTGATGAGTTTGGAGAGAAACTAAACATTTCCCCCCTGGCAACTCTCTCGCCCTGGCTTTCAGATACGTGTCTGCCCGTAGCGAGGACCATTTTGGCCTGCTAGCCATTCTGTGGCAAGCAGGGCAAGCTGGAAGGTTTTTTTTGGGAGAAGTGTCACAAATTCCTTTCAGGGGACAGTATTAGGAAGTTCCTGGGGCTACATAATTATTTAAACCATATTATGTTCTTCAGTGTTTCCTAGCAATGAAGGTGATGTTTTGAGATTTCCATCTATGTGACCCCTGAATGTATTTCTTACTTGGTATTGAACTCAGAAATGGAGATAAAAGGCATTATTCATTAAACCCTTAAACTCTTACTCAAATCAGAAAATCAAAATTCATAAGTTTTTAATGAAAGAGAAAGTATGAATAATTCCGTGAAGTCAAAACCTCATACTGTTGATCTATTGTTTCTATATAGTCTCCTACTCCTATGTAACTCTATTTCCTATAGGATATGGTTTTCTTTTTAAATATGTTTAGTAAGGGTTACAGTATGGTTCCCCAAATTAAGAGGGCTAGGCAACCTTTGCAAGATGGAGATCTCATCTCTAGGAAAAAGAGAAAAATCAACCAGGCATGGTGGCATGCACTTGTAGTCCCAGCTACTCGGGAGGCTGAGGTAGGAGGATCTCTTGAATCCAGGAATTGGAGGCTGCCGTGAGCTATGATGATGCCCCTGCACTCTAGCTCAGGCAACAGAGTGAGACTGTCTCAAAAATATAAAACAGAGCTAGGGACCTAAAAGGCCTTTAAAGAGCTTTAAAAGAGATGTCTAGTATCAGACCTAGGATGGTTGAGTAGAATAAGTGGATCTAAAACCATTTGACCTGCTGAATTACTGTAAACCAGGCTGTGTTTAGCTCTAAGAAACATTTTGGGTTTCAGCCACATGGCGTTGAGTCAGCTTAGTCTAGAAGAGTTAATAGAGAAGTAGTGTTAATGTTAGTAGTAGTCACAGCTGCCATAGTACTAATACTTACTAAAATATTTTGAATATATACTATTTTGTTCGATCTTCATTGCAACCCTTAAGTTAAGTAGCAGCAATACTATTAATACTTACAAAAGAGTGAGACTGTGTCTCAAAAACAAAAACATGGTAGTAGTCACAGCAGCGATAGTACTAACACTTATTAAAATATTTTGTTCAATACTGTAAGTTAAGCCTTGTTTTACATTAGAGGACATCGAGGCTTAGAAAAATTGAGTAGTTTGTCCAAGATCACACAGCTAGGACGTGAAAAACCTGAGATTTTACCCTGGTCCTTGGCACTCCACTCTTAATACTAACTCCATATTGTGATGAAGCTGTTCATAACTATTCACATTCCTGATCCAATTTTCTGAGGAAATAATTCAATAGAGGCAAAAGGCTACATGCATAAAATTTTCCATTACGGCATTTTATATCTTTGGGACCCAGAAGCAACTTAAATGTACACTAGCAGGAAATTATATTAATAAATTATGCTCCATCTGATCATGGAATGCTGAACGTAATTTAAAGATAATAATTCTGGAATTTACACTGAAAAGTGAAAAACATAGAATATGACACTAAAGGAAGAAAGCCAAACATGACAACAGCGTCAAAAAAATCAACCCATGTGTGACTGAACGCTGAAAGGAGATATACAAAATTAAAAGTAACAACATTTATTTTATTTTTACTTTTATTTTCGGGACAGAGTCTCATTCTGTTGCCCAGGCTAGAATGCCCTGGCATCGCCGTAGCTCACGGCAGCCTCAAACTCCTAGGCTCATCTGATCCTCCTGCCTCAGCCTCCCGAGTAGCTGGGAGTACAGGCACCGGCCACAACACCTGGATAATCTTTCTATTTTTAGTACAGATGAAGTCTTGCTGTGGCTCAGGCTGGTCTCAAATTCCTGAGCTCAAGGGATCCTCTTGCCTCAGCCTCCCAGAGAGCTAGGATTCCAGGCATGAGTCACTGTGCCCAGCCAAAATAACTTTTGGTAGTACGTGGGATCTGGAAGAACTTTTTCCTTTTGCCAAAGTTGTTTCCAACATTGCGGGGACACCATCTTGTCACAAAAAAGCAGAACTGCAGATCTTTCAGGGGTGACAGAAGGGTTGCTGGGCCCCTGGGTGTTTGGAGGAGG
>CAUYRH010012695.1:0-24693 GCA_963574655.1 Perodicticus potto | reverse complement strand
ATTGTGGCGAGCGCCTGTGGTCCCAGCTACTTGGGAGGCAGAGGCAAGAGACTCGCTTGAGCCCAGGAATTGGAGGTTGCTGTGAGCTGTGATGCCACAGCACTCTATCCAGGGTGACGGCTTGAGGCTCTGTCTCAAAAATAAATAAATAAATAAATAAATAAAAATAAAAATAAAAAAAAGAATACGAGCATAGGGAGGCGCCTGTGGCTCAGTGAGTAGGGTGCTGGCCCCATATACCAAGAGTGGCAGGTTCGAACCTGGCCCTGGCCAAACTGCAACAACAATAACAAAAAATAGTTGGGCATTGTGGCGGGCACCTGTAGTCCCAGCTACTAGGGAAGCTGAGGCAAGAGAAGAGCTGGAGCTGTAACGCCCCGGCACTCTACCAAGGGTGACAAAGTTAGACTCTGTCTCTAAAAAGAAAAAAAGAATATAAGCATAGCAGATACAGGGAGCAGCTGGTACCTCTAGGGCCAGATCAGAGCATGTAAGGATGGAGAAATTGGAAAGGGTGCCCCCACAGTAAGGCTGATTCAGATCTCACTGGAGAGGGCGCAGCTGTAACTGACAGGGTGGGAGAGAGGTTTGTGCAGGGTGAATTTGTGAAGGGAACCCGTCACTGAGAAGCCAGCTGGGGCTGGTGGGCCTCCTCGATGTGGTCTCACACACCAGCAGGAGCTGGCAGAGCAGAACAGGTTGGAAGCCAGACCAGGAGCGCCACCGCTCTCATAGTGACTCTTGAGTGCCCTCTACTGACAAAACTTAACTCCATCTACTTAAATCCGTAGGGTGGATTTGAAGCTGAGAGGCAAGAAAGTGACAATTGGCACAGGAGAGAGGAGGAAGCTTTAAGGCTGGTGTTTTGCACACAAGGTTTCCAAAAGCGGGGGTCACAGACATAGAAACCCTAGGGAGAAGGCCTTTTACACTTTACATATAAGCCCACAGAAGTGAGACCCCCTTCCAGGGTTAGTGTCTCAGACACAGCAACCCTCAGGGGTAGATCTCACACAGAGGGATACTCAGACTGTATGACTTGGACCCCAGGGTTTGATTTGCAATGTTGGGACCCTTGGCACAGGATTCTCATCGAAGATCCTCCAGGACCCTTGTCTTGGTCACAGAGACCTCCAGGATGTGGAGACTCCCAGGTGGCTGGGATCTCAGGCATGGGGTACCCTGGGGTCCAAGTCTTGAACACAGAGAACCCTGGGGCTGGGGTCTCAGACGTGAATACCTCCAGGGCTGGCCTCTCAGATATAGGGACCCTTGGGGCTCAGGTCTCAACCTGGGTTCCCTGGTGCTGAGATCTTAAGAAAGGGAACCCTGAAGACTTAATCTCAAACAGAAAACTACAGTCCCTGGGTCTCGGACATAGGGACCCTTGAGCCTGGGTCTTGGCTGTAGGGCCTGGCTCTTAGACATGAGGACTCTGGAACCTGGTCTCACGCTCAGAGCCAGTATCCCTGGCATAGACTGGGGCAGATGCAGGGCAGCAGCTGTCCTTATGGTGGGCAGCCTCTAAAGGTCTTCTGTCCTCTGCCCCCAGACCCGTGCCAAGGTGTGACATGCCGGCCACAGGAGACATGCAAGGAGCAGGGTGGCCAGGGTGTGTGCGTGGCCAACTATGAGGTCAACTGCTGGCTGTGGGGTGACCCACACTACCACTCCTTCGATGGCCGCAACTTCGACTTCCAGGGCACCTGTAACTATGTGCTGGCAACAACTGGCTGTGAGGGGGTCAGTGCCCAGGGCCTGACACCCTTTACTATCACCACCAAGAATGAGAACCGGGGCAACCCTGCTGTGTCCTACGTGAGGCTCGTCACCATAACTACCCTTGGCACCAACATTTCCATCCACAAGGGCGAGACTGGCAAAGTCCGGGTATGTTTGCAGGATGGTCCCCTGAGCTCCCGGGTCCTGGAGAGCACAGTTCAGAACTCAAAAGTCTGTGTCTTCACCAAAGCCTGAAACAAAATGACAACGAAAACAACAGGGCAATGCTTGTGGCTCAGTGGGTAGGGCGCCAGCCCAATATACCAAGGGTGGCGGGTTCAAACCCAGCCCCAGCCAAACTGCAACAAAAAATTGCCGGGCGCTGTGGTGAGTGCCTGTCATCCCAGCTACTTGGGAGGCTGAGGCAAGAGAATCGCCTAAGCCCAAGAGCTGGAGGTTGCTGAGAGCGATGATGCCATGGCACTCTACTGAGGGTGAGAAAGTAAGACTCTGTCCCAAAAAACAACAACAATAATTACCGTAAAAATAGCGTCTTTTTACTGGGAATTAAACAAGCCTAATGGCTGGGCACGGGTGGCGCAGGGTGGGTGCAGTGGCTCATGCCTATAATTCCAGAACTCTGGAAGGTCAAGGCAGTGGATTGCTTGAGGTCAGATGTTCAAGAGTAGCCTGAGCAAGAACCCCATCTCTACTAAAAAATAGAAAAACCAGGTGGGCATGGAGATGGGCACCTATAGTCCTGGATACTCAGGAGTCCAAGGCAAGAGGATTGCTCGAGTCCAAGAGTTAGAGGTTGCTGTAAGCTATGACACCATGGAAAGAGTGAGACCCTGTCTCAAAAAAAAAAAAAAAAAAAAAGAACAAAATTAAATAAAAATTTAAAAACAAGTGTCACCTGTAGCTCAGTAGGTAGGTCGTTGGCCACATACACTGAGGCTGGCAGGTTTGAAACCAGCCTAGGCCAGCTAAAATCAACAATGACCACTGCAACAAAAAAATAGCTGGGCATTGTGGTGGGTGCCTGTAGTCCCAGCTACTTGGGAGGGTGAGGCAAGAGAATCTCTTAAACCCAAGAGTTTGAGGTTGCTGTGAGCTGTGACAACACGAATTCTACTAAGGGTGACACAGTGAGACTCTGTCTCAAAAAAAAAAAAAATTAAAAAAACAAAAACAAGCCTAGCCCTCTGCTAAGGGCTTTAATGTAGGACTTCAGCATTTGCCTTTATATAGGCCTGAATTTGAATCCAGCCTCTCCTCCTCATGAACTACAGGATGTTGGGCAAGTGACTTTATTTGGTGGGCCTCAGTTTTCTCATCTGTGAAATGGGCATCTTAGCGGTCAGGTTCCACAGCAAGATGGTACCTGCCTACTGCTCAGCTCTGAGTCTGGCCCAGCGGGAAATTCAGGGAGATGTGGGGAGAGATAAGAGGCATGCCTTTTGCCCAGGGAAATAGAGATGCAGATTAATGGCCGCTCACAGGAAGAAAATGAGGTACTGAACAGGACAGGTACTAAATAAGTGGTGGTAGGTAAGTGGAAGCGAAGTCCAGACACACGGAGATGCACAGAGAATAAGGAGGGAGTGAGGAAGAGGAGAGAGAGACAGAAACACAGAGACATAAAGAAAGAAGGGAAGATCCAGAGATAGGCAGAGCTGGGTGAAGAGAGAAGAAGAAACACAGAGAGAAACAGAGAAAGGAGGGAGAGAGGTCAAGAGAGAGCCAGAAAAAGTAGAGTGAGGTTTTATTCCCTGGGGCCTGGACTAGGACAGATTTCCACAATGTTTGTCAAAGAACAATGCAACTGTCAGTGGCTCCCAGGCTCCGGCAGAATGAGAGGGAGGCAGGAGGCAGAAGCTGAGACCTCTCCACCTCCAGTAACTCTTGTTTGCCTCTTTCTCCCAGGTGAATGGTGTGCTGACAGCACTGCCTGTCACTGTGGCCGGTGGGCGGCTTTCAGTGACCCATGGCTCATCAAAGGCGGTGCTGGCAGCTGACTTTGGGCTGCAAGTCACCTATGACTGGAATTGGCGAGTAGAGGTGATACTGCCCAGTAGCTATTATGCTGCGGTGTGTGGGCTCTGTGGGAACATGGATCGCAACCCCAACAATGACCAGGTCTTCCCTAACGGCACACTGGCTCCCTCGATACCCATCTGGGGTGGCAGCTGGCGAGTCCCAGGCTGGGATCCACTGTGCTGGGACGAATGTAAGGGATCCTGCCCAACATGCTCTGAGGACCAGATGGAGGAATATAAGGGCCCTGGCTTCTGTGGACCTCTGGTCCCAGGCACAGGGGGGCCCTTTGCCGCCTGCCATGACCATGTGGCACCTGATAGCTTCTTCAAGGGCTGTGTTCTGGATGTCTGCCTGGGAGGCGGGGCCCAAGACATACTTTGCCAGGCGCTGGCTTCCTATGCTACCGCTTGCCAGGCTGCAGGAATTGTCATCAATGACTGGCGGACTCAGGCTGGCTGTGGTGAGTGTTGAGACGGTGGAGCAGGGGCAGAGGGCAGGGTTCTGTCTCTGTAGGGCTGGTTTGGTTTCATTCCAGTCCTTTCTCTGTGCTTCTGTCCCTTGGCACCTCTCTCTGTGTCATTTGATTTTCTCTGTCTCTCTGTCACTCTCTCTCCCTATACCTCCCTCGGTTTCTGTTTGGGTCTCTCTGTATCTCTCTCCTGTTTCTTTCTCTGTGTCCCTCTCTGTCTCTGTCTCTCCCTATTTTCCTCTGCTCCTCTTTGTCTCTCCGTCTCTATCTCCTCCCACCCTGTCCTAGGGCACCCCTGACACCAATCTCTGTTTTTCTCCTTCCTGCTCCCTCATCTGCCCACAGAGATCCCCTGCCCAGACCACAGCCACTACGAGCTCTGCGGCCCACCTTGCCCAGCCAGCTGCCCATCCCCAGCTCCTCGCCCACCCTCAGCCCCATGTGATGGTCCCTGCACCGAAGGTTGTCAGTGCGACCCAGGCTACGTCTTCAGTGCTGACCGCTGCGTTCCCCTGCAAGGCGGCTGTGGCTGCTGGGCCAACGGCACCTACTATGAGGCGAACAGCAAGTTTTGGGCAGATGACACCTGCTCTAAGTGGTGTCACTGTGAGCCTGAGAGTGGCTCACTAGTTTGCAAGCCTGCCAGCTGTGGGGTGGGTGAAGAGTGTGCCCTCCTTCCCTCTGGCCAGATCGGCTGCCATCCCATCAGTACGGCTGAGTGCCAGGCGTGGGGTGACCCCCATTACATCACCCTGGATGGGCACAAATTCGACTTCCAAGGCACCTGCGAGTACCTGCTGAGCGCACCCTGCCCTGGATCAGCCACGAAGGCGGAGAACTTCGCAGTCACTGTAGCCAACGAGCATCGGGGCAGCCAGGCTGTCAGTTACACCCGCAGCGTCACCCTGCATATCTACAACCACAACCTGACCATGAGCGCCCGCTGGCCCCGGAAGCTACAGGTGAGGACGGCTGTGGGTCCCAGGGTTGCCTGAGGCAGTAAGGAGTCCACCATTCCCCCTGAGCACTTCTTACAGCTTAGCTGATGCACGACGGAGAGGCTCAGAGTACAGGTCTCTAAGCCAGAGGGCTTGAAGCAGTGACTTCACCCTCTCTAAGCCTTAGTTTATTCCTCTGTAAAATGGGTCTAAGAAAAGTGCCTGCATCAGGGAAGCCTGAAGAGCCAGTGACATCGTGTCTATTGATTATAAGAGAAGTTGCGTGCTCAGAGTACCAAAGGCAATGGAGCCAGGATTCAAACCGTGTTTGCGCCGCTCACTGCCTCTCCTCCCCCTCCTGCAGGTGGACGGCGAGCTCGTGGCTCTGCCCTTCCAGCTGGACACGCGTCTCCGCGCGTACCTGAGCGGCGCCGACGTGGTGGTAACCACGACTTTCGGACTCTCGCTGTCTTTCGACGGGTCCAGCTCCTTACGCCTGCGGGTGCCGGCTACATACGCGGGCGTCCTCTGTGGTCTGTGCGGGAACTACAACAAGAACCCCGCAGACGACCTGACGGCGGTGGGCGGGAACCCAGCCGGCTGGAAGGTGGGCGGCGCCCCGGATTGCGAGGAGTGCGTCCCTGGGCCGTGCCCCCAACCTTGCACGCCAGAGCAGCAGAAGCCTTTTGGCGGCCCAGACGCTTGCGGAGTGATCTCCGCCCTCGACGGTCCGCTGGCGCCGTGTCACTCCCTGGTGCCACCAGAGAAGTACTTCCAGGCCTGCTTACTGGACGCCTGCCAAGCTCAGGGCCATCCAGGAGGCCTCTGCCCAGCCATTGCTGTCTATGTGTCCGCCTGTCAGGCCGCTGGGGCCCAGATCCACGAGTGGAGGCGGCCGGACTTCTGTCGTGAGTACTGATCCACGCATGTCCAAGTGGTGGTGTCTTTCTCCGCCCTTCTCTGGACTCTGAGACAAGAGCCTTCCCTTCCTACATGGTGCTTGGGGACCACCCTCCTTCCCCTGAGCCAGGTACCTCCGGTCAGAGAAGCATGACCTTCGCACACTCAAATACACCAGGTCAGGTGCGGCAGTGGGAGAGCCTCAGAGGGTTCTGGTCAGAAATCTCAGGCCCAGGACATTCTCAGGGATTCAGCAGCCATGAGCTCAGGTCTCCAAGTGATATAGATTAGGGTGACTGGCCCTGTCACACAGCAAATACCCCCGTCAGAGAGACTCAGT
This sequence comes from Perodicticus potto, assembly GCA_963574655.1. Lineage (NCBI taxonomy): Eukaryota > Metazoa > Chordata > Mammalia > Primates > Lorisidae > Perodicticus > Perodicticus potto. Next base: position 18,284 of record CAUYRH010012695.1, on the reverse strand, counting down.
GAGTTACATCTGACTGGATGCCCCTTGACAGTTCACATGCTGAAATGTACCTAGTCATAGAATTGGTCACATACCTGCAATAGTATCTAGCTAGATTATACACTGAAGCAAACCAGTCAGATGCACCCAGAAGGAATCAGGACTCTGAGGTAGCCCCAGGCAGATCCATAGACTCACAGTTAGATAGCCCTGGGCAGTTCCTTCAGAGAGATCTCCTTGGTCAGATTTATGCTGTCACACCTGGAAACAGGTCATGTCAAAGAGATGCTGGCAGTTGCTCTGGGTAGACAGCCACGACTCCAGCAGGGAAGTATGCTCGGGCAGATTCATGCCCCAGTCACATCCACACTCTCAGATGCCCGTAGTTGGTTCTTGCCTGGCTAGTCTTTCTATTTTTAGTAGAGACAGGGTCTCACTCTTGCTCAAGATGGTCTCGAGCTCCTGAGCTCAGGCAATCCACCCACCTCAGCCTCCCAGAGTGCTAGGATTAGAGGCCACTGTGCCTGGGAGGCCCCACTGTTGGTTCTAATCCAACCAGATACGCCAGATCACATTCACCCAGGCAGAGTCACACAACCTGGACAGAGAAGAGACTTAGTTAAACACCCCACCCCAGGTCCCATGTTGAATGCCCCAGTCAGCTGTGCTGGATCAGATGCCTAAACCCGTTGATACTCAGGGTGACCCAGGAGTCCTCCCTCGGGACCTTTTCCTGGGGCGGGGCGGAGGGGGGTCCAAGCCTGTCTGGTTCTTCCCTACTTTGTCCCTTCCTCTGCCTCCCCTGGCTTATCTCATCCCCACCTTGTCCCCGCAGCCTTCCAGTGTCCTACCCACAGCCACTATGAGCTCTGCGGTAACTCCTGTCCCGTGAGCTGCCCAAGCCTCTCAGCCCCTGAGGGCTGCGAGCCAGCCTGCCGTGAGGGCTGTGCTTGTGATGCCGGTTTTGTGCTCAGCGGTGACACCTGTGTGCCTGTGGGCCAGTGTGGCTGTCTGCACGATGGCCGCTACTACCCACTGGGAGAAGTCTTCTACCCGGGTCCCGAGTGTGAGCGGCGCTGTGAATGCAAGCAAGGTGGCCAAGTCACCTGCCAGGAGGGCCTGGCCTGTAGGCCCTATGAGGAATGCCGGTTGGAGAATGGTGTCCAGGGCTGTCATCCCATGGGCTGTGGCCGCTGCCTAGCCAGCGGGGGCATCCACTACATCACCCTTGACGGACGTGTCTATGACCTACACGGCTCTTGCTCCTATATCTTGGCCCAAGTCTGCCACCCGAAGCCTGGGGACGAGGACTTTAGCATTGTGCTTGAGAAGAATGCTGCTGGAGATCCCCAACGCTTGGTGGTTACTGTGGCTGGCGAGGTCGTAGGCCTGGCTCGGGGACCACAGGTGAGTGGACAGGTGAGAATCCCCAGGGGATTCTGAGGAGACATGACCCTGCTTTGTAGGGTCTGAGAGGAAAATTGCCCCAATCCAGGGGTTCTCAGGTGGATACAGCCCTACCCTGGAATGGTCCCACCCTGGCAATTGGGGGGGAAACCCTAATGGACTGAGGGAGACACAGCTCTGCCCTGGGGCTATGAGGTGACAGCTTCACCTGTGGTTCTGTAAGTCCCTGACCTACCTGCCCCTTCTAACTAGGTCACTGTGGATGGCGAGGCTGTGGCCCTGCCTGTGGCTGTGGGCCATGTGCGGGTGACCACTGAGGGACGAAACGTGGTTCTGCAGACGACCAAGGGACTGCGGCTTCTCTTTGATGGGGACGCCCACATCCTCATGTCCATCCCTAACCCCTTCCGTGGACGACTTTGTGGCCTCTGTGGGAACTTCAATGGCAACTGGAATGATGACTTTGTCCTGCCCAATGGCATAGCAGCCCCCAGTGTGGAAGCCTTCGGAGCTGCATGGCGGGCGCCCAGCTCCTCCCAGGGCTGTGGTGAGGGCTGCGGACCCCGTGGTTGTCCCGTGTGCTTGGCAGAGGAGACGAAACCATATGAGAGCAACCAGGTCTGCGGGCTGCTCCGGGACCCCAAGGGCCCGTTTGCGACCTGCCAGGCAAAGCTGAGCCCCTCTGAGTACTTCCGCCAATGTGTGTACGACCTGTGTGCCCAAAAGGGTGACAAAGCCTTCCTCTGCCGCAGCCTATCAGCCTACACAGCAGCCTGTCAGGCTGCTGGCATGGCGGTGAAGCCCTGGAGGACGGACAGCTTCTGCCGTGAGTATCCGTAGGTCCCTCAGAGGACTCCAGACCAGGGACGGGGGTGGCTCCCCACCCATTCCTCTGTCTGCATCTTAAATCAGGCTCTCCCTGCCCCCAAACCCCCTTCTCCCACAGCATACTCTGCCAGCTTTCCTCCCACCTCGCTGAGTGCCCTTCTCAGACTCCTTACCAGGGCCCAGTCTCCTCACACCTCAAATTCACTTCTTCCCTGGGGCTCTGTCCTGGACTCTTTATGCAGTGACCTGAAAGAAAGAGGTTGGGTGGGTCGTGCAGTGCACAAAATACAGCCTGAGTGTGAGGCTCACCCAGACCCCCCAAGACAAAACCGCATTCCCTCAGATCCCCCCAGTATAAGACCGCAGCTCACTAGACATCCCCCCAATCCAGGACTGTACCTCGCCTTTAAATCCCAAGGCAGGGACATGTCTTCTTCAGTCTCCCCAGGGCAGGCCCTACACCCAGGACCACCACCGACCCCTACAGTCCTGGATTTGTTCGGTGTTGACAGTGGACCTTGTCTGGCTCCAGCCCCAAACTCTCTCCTGACTACTTGCCCCCAGGGTCCCGAGGCTTCCTGGACACCTTCCCCTGGGTGTCCTTAGAGTCTCTCACACCTGATGTGTTCCCTACTGGAGTCAGCATTTCACCCCTAACCTGGTCCTTCTTTCCCCTGCCCCAGTGCCCATCTCCGGACAGCCACACCATTCATCAGTTGCTTAGCCAGAGCCCACAGCTTTACCTGGGATGTTTCCCCCGGGTCCTCACAGCCCCTGTCCCAACTCCAACTTCCCTGCCTGTGCCCCCCATCCCACCTGACCCCTCTCCCTATTCCCCCACCCCTCTGTCCATGCTCTGCATCCTCATGACACCTCTACCTAGGTCCCCATCCCACCCAAAGCCCCTGCCCATGCCTCCCCATTCACACCCCTGCCCTTCTCCCATGCCCCCATCCCAACCCTGACCCCCATGCCCATGTCCCTGTCTCACCTAAATCCCCTGCCTGTGCTCCCCCACCCCACCCACACCCTCTGCCCACGCCCCCCTAACCTGCCCCACCCCTCTGTCTGTCCTTCCTCGGTGCAGCATGTTCATTTGGCCTCACCGGATGAGAACTCTGAGGCTCTTATCACTGGGTCCTCAGCACCGCCCAACCTAGAGCATGGCGCATAGTAGGTCCCATTAGTTATCCCGTGCCCTGTGGAGATGTGACCAGCCCTGCCTCCTGTCTCTGCAGCGCTCCAGTGCCCCACCCACAGCCACTACTCTGTCTGCACGCGCACCTGCCAGGGCTCCTGTGCGGCTCTCTCTGGCCTCACGGGCTGTACCACCCGCTGCTTTGAGGGCTGTGAGTGCGACGACCGCTACCTGTTCTCCCAGGGTGTCTGTATCCCTGTCCAAGACTGTGGCTGCACCCACAGTGGCCGATACTTGCCGGTGAGTAGGGGCCTGAGGCGGGCAGAGAGGGTGCTGCCACTATTTCTGCCTGTGTGACTTGATGCAGGCAACCTCCCTCCATCAGTTTCCTGTGGCTGCTGTAACAAATTACCATAGACTGGGTGGCTTAAAATAAGAGATGTTCATTCTCTCGCTGTTCTGGAGGCCGGAAGTCAGACAGCAGGATCACTAGGCTGAAATCAAGGGGTTGCCAGAGTGGTGTTCCTTCCAGATGCTCTGGGGGAGAAGCTGTTCCTTGCCTTCTCCAGCTTCTGCTTGCTGCAGGTGTTCCTTGGTGGTGGCCACACCACCCCTATTTCTGCCTCCTTTCCTCTGCGTGTGTCATAAAATCTCCTTCTGCGTCCCTCTTATTTGGAGAAATGTGATTGCATTTGGAGCCTACCAGGTAATCCAGGATAAATTTTCCACCTCAAGATCCTTAATTTAAACCGGGAGCAATGGTCTGCACCTATAATCCCAGCACTTGGGAGGCCGAGGCAGGTGGATTGCCTGAGTTCTCAGGTTCAAGACCAGCCTGAGCCAGAACGAGACCTCGTCTCTAAAAAAATAGCCAGGCGTGGTGGCGGGTCCCAGCTACTTGGGAGGTTGAGGCAAGAGAATCGCTTAAGCCCAAGAGTTTGAGGTTGCTGTGAGTTGTGACACCACAACACTAGAGGGCGACATAGTGAGACTCCGTCTCAGAATTAAGAAAAATTGCAGGTATAATACAAGCAACTCCGGCTCTTCACTCAAATTCTTCAACTGTTGACTTTATGCCACGTTTCCTCCATCATGCTCTGTGTATAAATATACAGAATACACCTATCATTTTCTCTGAACCATTTGGGAGTACATCACAGACATAGTGCCACTCTACCGTAGATTTCCTAAGAATAAGGAAATTAATTTATATGGCACAGTACAACTATCAAAATCAGGAAATTGACATTGATTCAATACTACTATTTAATTTATAGATTTTTATTCAAATTTCACCAGTTGTCCCAGCAATATCCTCTATAACAATCACTGGTCTCCGGATTGAGGTCCAGTTGAAGATCAGACACTGCTTTTCATTTTCACAAGATTTGATGAAATCACCAAGTAGCAAATGTGAATAAAGGAAAAGGTCTAAGGGCTCGGCGCCTGTAGCTCAGTGGCTAGAGCACCAGCCACATACCCTGGAGCTGGTGGGTTCAAATCCAACCCAGGCCTGCCAAACAACAATGACAACTACAATCAAAAAATAGCCGGTTGTTGTTGTGGGTCCCCTTATCCCAGCTACTTGGGAGGCTGAGACAAGAGAATTGCCTAAGCCCAAGAGCTGGAGGTGAGCTGTGACACCACAGCACTCTACCGAGGGCAACAATAAATAAATAAATAAATAAATAAATAAATAAATAAATAAATAAAACATAGGCTTAAGGCCACCTCGGATTCATGGGGAGAGGAAATGAACTCCATTTGTTAATGAGAGTCTACTGCAAAATCACTCTGCCTGGGTACAGAGGGTTGAAGAAGGACTGTGTCCATTTTTGCAGTTCATCACACCTCCATAACCTGGCCCTTTTCTGTGCACAGGTGAACTCCTCCTTGCTGACATCAGACTGCAGTGAGCGCTGTTCCTGTTCCTCAATCACCGGCCTGACATGCCAGGCAGCTGGCTGTCCAACAGACCGTGTATGTGAGATCCAGGCTGGAACCCGGGACTGCTGGGTCTCCCGAGGCCTCTGTTCTCTCTCTAAGGATGCCAACCTGACCACCTTTGATGGAGCCCACAGTTCTGTTGACTCTCCTGGCATGTATGAGCTTTCTTCCTATTGCCCAGGACTACAGAAGACCGTCCCCTGGTACCGTGTCATTGCTAATGTCCACTGCCGTGGCAAAACTGAGGGTGTGGGCCAGATCCACATCTTCTTCCAGGATGGGGTGGTGACGGTGACCCCACTCAAGGGCGTGTGGGTAAGCTTGGGCTCGTGGAGGGGAGGGGATGATGGATATCTCCCCTGGGTTTTTGTTTTTCCTATTGCAATGTCTCTACATTCCTGGCTGCCTCTCTGTCTTGCTATCTATCTGTTTTCCTTTATCTGGGTGTCTAGAGTTTGGGTCTCTGGATATGTATTTGTTTCCATATTTCAAACTTAGTCCCTCTGTTCTGGCTGAGTTCTTGAGGAGCAAAAACACACGCAGGTAACATAACAGTTTTGAAATCAGTATCAGTCAAGACTCTATTGGTTGCAAGAGACAGAAAATCAAATTCAAATTGCCTAAAGCAAAAGTTGAATTTATGGGCCCATATAACTAAAAAAACAAGGGCTAGAGCTTTAGGAGTAGGTGGATCCAGGTGCCCTGACAGTATTATCAGAAGTATGTACCTCTATCTTTTATGGTTGCTGGTCACCAAATTGATTTCATTCTTTTTTGTTTGTTTGTTTGTTTTTTGAGACAGAGTCTCACCATGTTGCTCTCGGTAGAGGGCCATGGCCTCACGTCTCACAGCAACCTCCAACTCTTGGGCTTAAGTGATTCTCTTGCCTCAGCCTCCTGAGTAGCTGGGACTACAGGCACCCATCACAACGCCTGGCTATTTTTCTTGTTGTTGCAGTTGTCATTGTTGTTTAGCTGGCCCAGGCTGGGTTCCAACCCACCAGCCTTAGTGTATGTGAAGACAACCTCCCAGTGGCCCCAGGCCTGCACTCCACCAGTTTAGCTACCTTAGCAGAAAGACCCAAGATTATATTTCACTGGGCCACTTTGGGTCACATTCCCACCCCTAGAACCAATCTCTGTGGCCTTAGGGATAGCATGTTGTGATTGGTCAGGCTGGAGTCACATGATAATCCCCAACACCACCCCCAGAACCCACAGGACTAGCATATAGTTGTACTGATGGCTAAGATTTATTGCAGTGAAAGGATAAGAAGTAAAATCAACAAGGGGAAAAGATGCATCACACAAAGTCGGGAGGAAGCCAGGTGCAAGATTCCAAAAGTCCTTTCCCAGTGGAGTCACACAGGACATACTTCATTCCTCCAGCTAAAAGTTGCAACAAAACATATGAAATGCTGTCTACCAGGGCAGCTCATTACAGTCTCAGTGCCAGGGAGGTTTAATTCATATCAGTACCTTTTGGCTAGCACCTACCAAAATTTTGGACTCCCAAAAAGAAAAACACACAGAAGATTTTCAGCACTTTTTTTTCATCACTAGAATAGAAGCCTCAAATAGACAGGGATTCTGCCATCTTGGTCACCACTTTGTTCCCAGTACCCGGATCAGGGCCTGGTACCTAAAAGGTATCCAGGAAAAGTTTAGTTAGTTTTTTTTTTTTTTTGGCAGTTTTTGGCCGGGGCTGGGTTTGAACCCACCACCTCCGATGTATGGGGCCCGCGCCCTACTCCTTGAGCCACAGGCACCGCCTAAAAGTTTAGTTATGTGGATAAACTCAGCCCTGCTTCCTCTGCGCCAAGCCATGTGCTAGGTAACAGATGACTCAGACGCAGTTCTTGTACACGCAAAGCTTACAGCCTGGAGAGACTTTCCACCCGCCGTCTCCATCTATCCTTCACTTTGTCCATTCTTTCTTCCAGTATCGGTTGTCCCACCTCTCTTTTTTCTTCCTTCTCTTCCTCCCTCCTTCTTCCCCCATCCCTCCCATTCTCCCTCCCTTCCTTTTTTCCTTTCTTCCTTCACCCAGTCACCCATTCATCCATTTCAGATCTATCTACCTATCTTTCCTGTCTATTGATCTATCTCTCCAATCATCTGGCAGAAGAAAACTCAGATGCAAGAGCTTTTAAAAAGAGAGAGAGAGAGAACTCTTTCAAAGGAGTTTCAGTAGGGAGTCTAACTTTATTTATTTATTTAATTTTTTTTTGAGACGGAGTCTCACAATGTCACCCTCGGTAGAGTGCCTTAGCATCACAGCTCACAGCAACCTCAGACTCTTGGACTTAAGCAATTCTCTTGCCTCAGCCTCCCAAGTAGCTGGGACTACAGGTGCCCGCCACAATGCCCAGCTATTTTTTTGTTGCAGTCGTCATTTTGTTTAGCTGGCCCGGGCCGGGTTCGAACCTGCCAGTCTTGGTGTATGTGGCCAGTGCCCTACCCACTGAGCTACAGGCGCCACCATGGGAGTCTAACTTTAGAAGGAATAACTCATCAACTAAAGTAGGTAACAGTTATTTAAAAGAAAAACTTAGAAGGTAACTGGGTCTACAGCCTATAATAAAGAAAAAAATAATTTTCTCACAAGATCATTGTATTTGTTAAAGTCAGTACTTATCTTCAGACATCAGCATTGTAAAAATAAGAGATAAAGTTGCTTTTGTTAGGGAATCAATAACTCATAGGACATGCTGAAGTTTTACTTTGAAAACTAGAACCAAACCCTGGGGGTTATTTGTTTGTTTACCTGTTGGGTACAAAGTTCTTCCCTCCCTCCCCAACTTTAGGATGTTATGTGGATCCTTCCACTCTCCATCCTTCTATCCATTCACCCATATCTCCAGCTATCTTCTTTTTTGTTTATTTGGTTTTTTGTTTACCAGAAGGCTCCAAGATGACCCAGCTATCTTCTCATGTATCTATCTTCCATATGGTGCAGCCATCCTAGTCTTCATCTCTTTCAGCTCCTACCTCCTTGATTTAGCTCCTTGAACTTACTATCTGGCTTGAGGTCTCCGCCCTGCTAACACTGCCAATATTCTGCGGCTCTGGCCTCATCTCTGTGTTTGCCCTCCTCCACCAGGTGAACGGTCTCAGAGTGGATCTCCCAGCTGAAGTGTTAACATCTGTGTCTGTGAGTCGGACACTGGATGGCTCCACGCTAGTCCACCAGAAGGGAGGGGTCCAGGTGCGGTTTGGAACCAACGGGAAGCTGGCTGTGATGGTCACCAACGCCCATGTTGGAAAGCTGTGTGGGGCCTGCGGAAACTATGATGGGGACCAGACCAATGACTCCCATGGGAAGACAGCAATGGAGAAATGGAGAGCACAGGACTTCTCTCCATGGTGAGAAATGGAGTATGGGACCAAGGCTTCTTGGGGAAGGGGCCCTTGAATCCTCTTGGAACGGGAGCAGTCAGGGTGGGCACTTAGACTGCAAGAGCAGGTGCCAGGTTTCTCTGTCTCTTGCAGTTATGGCTGATCAGTCATCCACCGGGAATGAAGACTTCAGGACCTGATGCCCTGGCGGTCGCAATATTTGAGAGGGGTAGAGCAGGGTAGGGCACCCCCTACCTGAGCCATCAAGGCCAAATGTGCAAGCATTAAATAAAAATCTTCAGCTAAGCTGCATGCAGTGTGTGTCTCATGCCTTCTCACCCCTGACTTTCCTTCCTGCATAGCAAATGTCAGATGCCTGGAGAATGTGGCACCTGATAAATATTTACTGGGGGTGTGTGTGTGAGAGAGAGAGAATGGGTAGATGATTGCATGAATCGATGAAGAGATGGAAGGGTGGGCGGGGAAATAGGAGGATAACAAAATGAATGATTAGAAACGGGGTGGATGAGAAGATAAATGATTCGATTGAGGGAAGGAGTGGGAAATGACGAGGTTAATAGTTCTGGCTGTATGATTTATAACCCTACCAAGTTAATTTCTCTCTGGCTCAGTTTCCTCATTTTTAAAATGGAATTAGTGATAGAACATACAGAATGGGAGTGAGGAGTTTATACATGAATCCAATCAAGTCAAAACTGAAGTCTTGGTTCCCTTCCAAACCTGTCCCCAACCCACCCCATGATGGTCTTCTGTACTTCTTCAAATAGCACTTTCTCCAGCTCTGAGTGAGTTTAGCAGCCAGAAAATGGACGACTATACCCACCGTCACCTCCTGGTCCCAGCCATCATCCTCATCCACATTGACAATACCAAATCCTATAACCCGTTCTTCCCCTCCCATAATCCATCCTCACAGGCATTCCGGAGGAATCCTTTTATTCTTTTCTTTTTTTTTTTTTTTTTGAGACAGAGCCTCAAGCTGTCACCCCTGGATAGAGTGCCATAGCATCCCAGCTCACAGCAACCTCCAATTCCTGGGCTCAAGCGAGTCTCTTGCCTCTGCCTCCCAAGTAGCTGGGACCACAGGTGCCCACCACAACGCCTGGCTATTTTTTGTTGCAGTTTGGCTGGGGCCAGGTTCAAACCCGCCACCCTCAGTGTATGAGGCAGGTGCCCTACTCACTGAGCCACAGGTGCCACCAAAATAATAATAATTCTTTTTTTTTTCTTTTTTTTGAGACAGAGCCTCAAGCTGTCACCCTGGGTAGTGCCGTGGCATCACAGCTCACAACAACCTCCAACTCCTGGGCTCAAGAGAGTCTCCTGCCTTTGCCTCCAAAGTAGCTGGGACTACAAGCGCCTGCCACAACGCCCGGCTATTTTTTGGATGTAGCTGTCATTGTCGTTTGGAGGGTCCGGGGTGGATTAGAACCAGCCAGCTCAGGTGTATGTGGCTGGCGCCTTAGCTGCTTGAGCCACAGGCGCTAGGCCAATAATAATTCTTATGTACAGTACTTTTTCCATCTTTTTATTGAAATATTTTTAAACATACAGAAAAGTTGAAAGATTTGTACCAAAAAAACAAACCTACCTTCTAGACTCAATCATGATTAACATTTTGCCATATTTTTTTTATTTGCACACATATTTTATTCTGAATCATTTGAAAGGAAGTTGCAAATACCCTGATACAGATACTTCATGCATTTTCTAAAAGGTCATTCTCCTACATAACCCTAATACTGTTACCTTATCTAAGGCGATAATTTTCTAAAAAAATTTTTTTTTTTTTTTGAGACAGAGCCTCAAGCTGTCACCCTGGATAGAGTGCTGTGGCATCACAGCTCACAGCAACCTCCAATTCCTGGGCTCAAGCAAGTGTCTTGCCTCCGCCTCCCAAGTAGCTGGGACTATAGGCGCCCGCCACAACGCCTGGCCATTTTTTGGTTGCAGCCGTCATTGTTGTTTGGCGGGCCCGGGCTGGATTCGAACCCGCCAGCTCAGGTGTACGTGGCTGGTGCCTTATCCCGTTGGGCCACAGGCGCCGAGCCAATTTTCTAAAATTAATACTCCAATATTCTCTCTAATATTCAATATTCCAATTGTCCCCAATGCCTTTTTCTGTCATATTTTTTAAACTAGAATCCAATCAAAGTTTCACATTCTAAATTGTTTTTACATCTCTTTAGTCTATTTTAATCTAGAAAGAAAATAGTCCTTCCATCTTCCCCCACAATCCTCAATAGCACGGACAGATTAAGAATGTAGGCCAAGCTATGTGCAAAGGATCACACATGCGATTCTAGCACTTTGAGAAACCGGGCCAGAAGGATTGATTGAGGCCAGGAGTTTGAATCAACCTGGACCACAGGGAGACCTTGTCTCTGCAAAAAATAGGAAAATTAGCCAGGTACGGTGGCACTGCCTGTAGCCCCAGTTACTTGGGCGGCTGAGGCAGGACAATCACTTGATCCCAGGGGTCTGAGGTTTCTGTGAGTGCAGCTGAGGCCACTACACTGTAGCCCAGGTGACTCAGCAAGACTCTGTCTCAAACCAACAACAAAGCAGGCCAGTTATCTCATAGGACATCCTAGCCTCTGGACTCATCTGCGAGTTTCATTACCAAAAGTTTTTTTTAAGACTCTTTCATAACATTTTTTAAATCAAACAAAGACATAATTGAGATAAATGAGCAATTAATGAAAGGCGAACACATATTGGCAATTCAGTTCTCCCTCACAGGGAGGCAGGCCTAGGCATGGTGCCAGCCAACAGGTCTGTGTCTTGGAAAGGCTGCCCAGCTCAGCTAACGGAGAGCTCAGGAGGAGACCCCACAGGGATGCCTGGGTCAGTTTCTCAAGCTCTTCCTGCTTGAGACTTACACGGCCCAGCCGTCCTCCTAGTCGTGGGCCCAGGCCGGTCCCTTGCCGATGTTGGTCAGGGTAAAGAACCGGATTTGCGGACCGGGCCCGGGGATTCGAGCTTTGACTTTCCGGGGCAGGCTGGCTGGGGACGGTGGACTCACGGCGCCGGCGACAGACGGCTGCGCTGCCCACACCCCGCCAGCGCCCGGGACGGACGCGCTGGGGCCCCCAGGTGTGCGGGACAGTCTGTCGGACAGCCACTGGAAGGGGTTAAGGGAAGGGGTGCCCCCAGGGGCACGGCGGAGGAGGGACTCCGGCTGTTCTCCGGCTGCTGGGCAATGGAGCGCGGGGGTGAGGGGATCCCGAGGTAGGAGGCGGTGAGCGGAGGGAGCAGCGAGGCGGGGAAGAGGGTCCGCGCGGTGCGGAGAGGGGTGCCCGCGGCCGCAAGTCCTTCGGAGTGGCCGCACGAGGTGGCAGCCAAGGGGACGGTCGGGGACGCAGTCGAGGTCTTGAAGATTTGGGCAAAGGGATCGAAAGTCCAGCACAGCAACTTTCATGCCTTGACCTTGGAAATGCCGGGCAGCCCCTGCGGGGAGCAGGCAGTCCCTTCTCTGCCAGGTGGCTGCAGACCCAGGAGGACAGAGCGCGGGGAGCCCAGGCAGGCGGCGTAACCAGCTGACAGCGCCACTGTGGTCTGAATGTTGAACTATTATAATAATTTTTGTTTCGCTTTCTGTCCAATTAGAAGTAACTCTATGGGCTGGGCGGGGTGGCTAATGCCTGTAATCCCAGCACTTGGGAGGCAGAAGCGGGTGGATTGCCTGAGCTCACGGGTTTGAGACCACCATGAGCCAGAACAAGACCCTGTCTCGAAAAAATATCCGGGCTTGTGCTGGGCGCCCGTAGTCCCTCCCAGTTACTCGGGAGGCTGAGGCAAGAGAATGACTGGAGCCTGAGAGTTTGAGGTTGCTGTGAGCTGTGATGGCACAGTACTCTATTAAGGGTGACCAAGTGAGACTCTGTCTCAAAAAAGACAAAAAAAGTATCTCAATGGTAAAGATTGCATCTGCTTCACTTGCCACTTTATTCCTAGCACCTGGCACACAGGACGTACTCAGCACATAGCTACTGAATAAATAAAGGGTCAACAGCAAACCTGGAGGAAAGATTTGCAACAGACCTACGAAAACATTAGTATCTACCATATGCAAGGAGCTCCTTCAAATCAATAAGAAGACAATTTACAGCTCGGCGTTGTGGCGGGCGCCTGTAGTCCCAGCCACTTGGGAGGCTGAGACAAGAGAATCGCCTAAGCCCAAGAGCTGGAGGTTGCTGTGAGCTGTGGCAACACGCCACTCTACCAACGGTGACAAAGGGAGACTCTGTCTCTAAAAAAAAAAAAAAAGAAGAAAGAAAGAAAGAAAAGAAAAGAATTAAGAACTCCTAAAAATAAAGGAAAAGCAGGAATTTAATGGAAGGCCAGGCTCAGTGGCTCATGCCTGTGATCCTAGCACTCTGTGAGGTCCAAGTGGGTAGGTGGCTTGAGCCCAGGAATTCCAGACCACCTGGAGCAAGAGTGAGACCCCATCTTTACTAAAAAGGAAAAACTGAGCCCAAGAGTTTGGTTTTTTTGTTTGTTTGTTTGTTTTCGTTTTTTTTGAAACAGAGTCTCAAGCTGTCACACTAGGTAGAGTGCCATGGCATCATCATAGCTCGCAATAACCTCCAACTTCTGGGCTCAAGCGATCCTCTTGCTTCAGCCTCCCAGAATGCTAGGATGACAGGCATGAGCCACAGCATCTGGCTGAGCCCAAGAGTTTGCGGTTGCTGTGAGCTATGATGCCATGGCACTCTACCAATGATGACAAAGTGAGACTCAGTCTCAGCAAAAAAATAATAATAATAGAAAAATAATCAAAAGATCAGTTCCCAGAAAAGGAAATTAAAATGGCCCTAAAACATTAGGAATGTTCAGTTCTGCTCCCATGAAGAGAAACGCAGACTAAACTACACTGAGATACTAGCACTTGCCTGTCAAATTAGCTTGTTTTGTAACTTTGCCTAATTACAAAAATTCAACAGTATCGTTGTTGACAAGGCTACTTGGAAAAGAACACTCTTCATGTGTTACCAGTGGGAATGAAGAATATACAAGTGCAATGCGGAGATTGTGCAGTGTCTGGCAAAACAACAAATGCATTTATCTTTTGACCCAGCAACTTCGCTGCTAGGATATAAGCCCAAAGCTGTTCACTGCAACACTCTTTGTGATTAAAAAACAATAGACTAATGGACAAATAATTTGTCCATTAGTAAGGTACTGGTTGTATAAATGGCATGTTATCTACACAATTGACTACTATATAGATAAATGAAAAATAAGAACGATCTCTATAGGCTGTTCTGGAGTGATCTCTAGGATATACTATGAAGGGAAAAAAATCAAGGTTAAAAGAGGGTAACCCCAAAAATACACCCAAAAATAGGGGTACAAGGGAGCTTTAGGGGTACTGGTAATGTTCTATTTATAGACATAGTGGTTATGTGGCTTCTTCCCTTTGTGATAACTCCTAAAACTATAGTTATGTGCACTTTTCTGTTCTTGTACTTCCAAGAAAGGATTTCAATGCCCCACAAAAATGTATATATGTGTGTGTGTAAGAGGCAGAGAGAGACAGAACACAAATCACCAAATGATGGGACTATATTTGGAACCTGATTTGAACAAGCAACAGTTGTTGTTGTTTTTTCTTTTTGAAAGAGCATCTCACTCTATTGCCCAGGCTAGAGTGCCATGGCATCAGCCCAGCTCACAGCAACCACAAACTCCTAGACTCAAGCAATCCTCCTGCTTCAGCCTCCAAAGTAGCTGTGCCTATAGGCGCCTACTACAATACCCGGCTAATTTTTTCTATTTTTATTAGAGAGAGAGTCTTGCTCTTGTTCAGGCTGGTCTCAAACTCTTGAACTCAAAGGATCCTCCTGCCTAGGTCTTCCATGCCTAATCCAAGCAGTGATTTTTAAAATCACATTTTTTAGACCAAAGAGGGGGAAATGGACATGGATTGATTACTAGGTTATATAAAGGATTTCCTGTTGATTTTGTTAGGTATGATAATGTAGGAAAATATTATTTTTTGAAGAGATGCATACAAGTTTATGGGGGTGAAATGGTATAATACTGAAATTTGTTTTTAAATAAGCCAGAAAAAGGTAGGGCGCAGTGGTTCATGCCTGTAATCCTAGCACTCTGGGAGGCCGAGGTGAGTGGATTGCCTGAGCTCAGGAGTTTGAGACCAGCCTGAGCAAGAAGGAAACCCAGTCTCTACTAAAAACAGAAAAAGTAGATGGGCACCGGACGCGCTGGTGTGCACCTGTAGTCCCAGTTCCTTGGGAGGCTGAGATAGGAGGATGGCTTGAGTCCAGCAGTTCTGGGCTGTAGTGCGCTATTGGATGTCCGCACTAACTTTGGTATCAATATGGTGACCTTCCCGGAGCGGGGGGGCCACCAGGTTCCCTAAGGAGGGCTGAACCAGGCCAGGTCAGAAATGGAGAAGGTCAAAGGTCAAAACTACGTACTGTGCTGACCAGTAGTGGGATCAGGCCTGTGAATGGCCACTGCACTCCAGTCTGGGCAACATAGTGAGACCCCCATCTCGAAAAAAAAAGAAAACTAGATGGGCATTGTGGCAGACACCTGTAGTCCCAATCACTCAGAAGGTTCAGGCCAAAGGATTGCTCAAGCCCAAGAGTTTAAGGTTGCTGTGAGCTGTGACACAACAGCTACCCTACTGAGGGTGATAAAATGAGACTCTCTTAATTAATTAATTAGTTATGCCAGAGAAAAAGATAGTGGGGTGATAGATAAAACAAGGTTGCTTTAAATGTTGTTGGTTGTTAAGGCTGGGTGATAAATAAATGGGGGGGAGATTCTTATAGTCTTCACTTTTGCGAAGGGTTTTAAATATTTGTTATAAAAGTTGAAAAGAAAATTTGTCAAGTCATCATGATCCCAACCATAAGAGCCTCTGAAGAGCCTCTGAAATTGTCATAGGACACTTGGTCTAGTTTTATTTTTCCCTGAAAAGTCTATCCAGACTAGCCCTTATAACCCTGCCATGGACATTCCTTCATTCATTCAATAAATATGTTTGAGCACCTACTATGTGCTAAGTTTGAAATACTGTGTGTTAGGCCAAAATGCACCTCTCTCCTCCAAAGACATCAAGTACTAATCCCTGAAACCTGGGAATATTACCTTATTTGGCTAAGTGGTCTTTGCAGATATGATTAAGAATCTTCAGATAGGGGGGCGATACCTGTGGCTCAGTGGGTAGGGTGCCGGCCCCATATACCGAGGGTGGAGGGTTCAAACCCAACCCCAGTCAAACTGCAAAAAAAAAAATAGCCAGGGGTTGTGGTGGGCACCTATAGTCCCAGCTACTCGGGAGGCTGAGGCAAGAGAATCGCCTAACCCCAGGAGCTGGAGGTTGCTGTGAGCTGTGGGACGCCACGGCACTCTACCAAGGGCGATAAAGTGAGACTCTGTCTCTACAAAAAAAAAAAAAAAGAATCTTCAGATAGGAAGATTATTCTGGATTATCTGGGTGAGGCTTAAATGCAATCACACGTACCCTTCGAAAAGGGAGGCAAGAGAGGTCTGACCCAGAGAAGGCACTATGAAGATGGAGGGAGAGACTGGAGCGATGTGTCCACAAGCCAAGAAATGCCAGCAGCCACCAGAAGCTGTAAGAGAAAAGGAACCAATTTTCCCCTAGAGCCTTGGAAGGAAGTGAAGCCCTGCAGACCCCTTCATTTTGTACTTCTTGCTTCCACAACTTTGAGAAAATAAATTTCTCTCTCTCTCTCTCTCTCTCTTTCCAGAGTCTCACTATGTCACCCTCGGTAGAGTACCTTGGCGTCACAGCTCACAGCAACCTCAAATTCCTGGGCCTAAGCGATTCTCTTGCCTCAGCCTCCCAATTAGCTCGGACTACAGGCGCCCGCCACAATGCCTGGCTATTTTTGGTTGCAGTTGTCATTGTTGTTTGGCAGGCCGGGGCTGGATTTGAACCACCAGCTCCAGTGTATGCGGCTGGCGCCCCAGCCGCTGAACTACAGGCACCGAACCCGAGAGAATAAATTTCTGTTGGTTAAGCCACCAATGTTGTAGTAATTTGTAACATACATTTGTTAATGCTTGTCTGCAACCTCAGAGTAGAAATGTTAATTGAACAGTTGGACAGGTGAGTGTAGGGTCCAAGGAAGTAATCCAAGCTGGAGAAATAAATGTAGGAGTTGCCGGTTTTTAATACAATCAAAGTGGATGAATCATCAAGACAGACAGAAAAGACTGGAGCGTGATCTCTGGGACTCTTTGCTCAAAAGTCACCTGATGCATTCCTTGACCACTATCCACCCCTCCATCCCACAACAGTACCTATAGCCCTTCCCAGCTTTTTAATGTATGAATGGGAGCTCAGAATAGGGGTGGAAATGGGTCAGGGAGGCTTTTTGGATGCAGAAGGGCTTTAGGGAGTTAGCTAGGAATACAGAACAGGGATAGAGGACACGATCCGTGAGAAGGTCTTAAGTATGAGCCCTGATTACTGGGGTCCTTGCACCGCGAACGGCAAATGGAAAGCGAGGGTGGGGTACAGAACCTCCACAAGAAAAAGCTGGAAGTACAGACAACAAGGCGAGTGGGCGGTGTTTTGGGAAGCCGACGAATCCCCGCCCACTGAGCGCGCAGCGCTACGGGAGTGGCTGAACGGGGGCGGGGCTACGCGGTTGCGTCACGCGCCGCACTTCATCGCGCGCCTGCGCTCTTTTCCACGTGCGATAGTCCGGGACTCGTGGAGTTAGGGACGCCGCAGACTCCAAGTCGAGCCGGTCAGCGCTCGCCATGAAGCCAGGTGCAGACTGGGGTTGGGGTCCGTGGTCAGGGACTAAGTGAGAATTCAGGTGCCAGGCCAGAGTCGGAGGGGTGGGGTCTTGGCCTGTTGGTGGGGATTCTGAGTCCAGGATCCTGTCTCATTTGGGAAAGGGGTTCCCACTTTCGCCCGGAGATCGATCCTGAGCCCAGGAAGTCTAGGGGTGGGGGGCTGCAGCTGCATTCGGAGGTCACGGTCTTGAGTCAAAAGCCTTGGGACTGGGGGTCTTGATCTGGGGTTCGTCTCACTGAAGCCGTCATTAGGGATTTTTGGATATTGGGCCTGAGGCCACACTCGAGGGTCCTGACCCAGAAGACGCAGGCATCTGAGGTCTCGGATCTCTGAGCGTGATTTGGGGGACTCTAGCTTGAGTAGGAGATCGAGAGTCCCTGATCTTGGGTCTGAGAAGCATTCCCTGTCGCCGCTGCCACTACCACACTCTGCACCCCCAACCCAAAAAGTCAGCTTTTCGAGTTGGTTGGAGTGTCTGGGCACTCGCATCTTGGTCGTGCATGGCCCTCTCTGGCCCACTTACGCCCTCTACAATTCCAGAGGGGCGGGTCCCCAGAGATGGAGTGGAGGCGTTAGGCCTAAGATTCCCAGCTCCCCGGTGAGACTTAACAAGCTTGGCATTACCTGGGGGCAGGAGAAGGGTAGTCAGAGGACATGAGTGGTATTAGTCTTTTTTTTTTTTTTTTTTGAAACAGAGCCTCAAGCTGTCACCCTGGATAGAGTGCCGTGGCATCACAGCTCACAGCAACCTCCAATTCCTGGGCTCAAGCGAGTCTCCTGCCTCCGCCTCCCAAGTAGCTGGGACTACAGGCGCCC
>CAUYRH010012693.1:0-16071 GCA_963574655.1 Perodicticus potto | reverse complement strand
AAAAAAAAAAAAAGCAAAAACTTTCCTGTAAATTTTACTCATTGCTTATCCCCAAAGGTCTCTACTAAAACCAGCAGAGTTTTTCCTTTTGCTTTGAGTTTTCTGAAAACAGGTGTATGTACTCCCATTGAATCCAGAGTTCAGAAAAACATCTATTGCATATATTTCATCCAGGTGCCTAAAACCAAAAGGGTGCATTTCATTTATATTATCCTCAGTTCTTTTGGGTTTGGACCATATAGATTGCAAATTAGTTCTTCATAGCACAACTGTAAAATAGGCCTCTTTTCCTGCTTCTAACTAATTCCCCAGCTTGTATCTTCAGCAGGCTATTGAGATAAACATGATGTGCTATTCTTAAATACTCATATGCATGTTAACAAAAATGAAATAGGACATTGCTCCAAAAAGAGGGGAGGGGAAGAGAAAGAAAAAGAACCTTCTCTGTAATGCTGCTAGCCGGGCTTTATCTTTATGACAGTAACGCTAATCCCCTGTGTAATTAACTGTGGAGTGGTTATGCATGCAGCCCCAGCCCATGACAAGCCTCATAGAAAATACATCAGTATTAGCCACAGGTGAATTCGTTTAGAAAGATTAATGACCGCACCTGAATTCTAATGTCTGAAAAGGGATGGAACACTGAATCCTTAATTAAAAAGTTGAATGACTGGTATGGTTTGTTTAACACCACAAATTTCCACGGGAGGGTTTTGTATTCAAATGAAGTATGCAAAGGGAAACTTCCCTTAGAAAGTGGTGAAGCCGGGGTGAAGAGCAAAAATGTTTCATGTGCTTTACTTTATGTAAATCGATCCATGGATCAGTTGCTTTGATATGGATCAAATGTGGCATAATGATGGCTCTTTTCTGTTTACAGTGAACGTGGAGCATAGAATTCTTACAGAATGTGAGCCCGGAATTACCTTCGAACCAAGAGAAAGTCAGGGAGCAGCAAAACTGATGTGTGAGCTTAGTCTTTCCTTAATGGGAAGCAGTTTCTTCTTCATTATTATTTTACAAAGTTTTTGAATGAACAGAAAGTAACCTTGAAAAACAACTTGGCAATGCCATTCCCAGAAGAGCTTGACTCTGCTTTGCAGACTCTTTTACTGTGTCTTAAAGCTTGTCACAGACAGAAGATTTTTCAATGACAATTTTAATCTCCCTTTTTAGGACTTAGTGGGGGATAAGGGGAAGAGAGACTTGTGCATGCTTGTATTGAGAAGGGGACGAAGCAACTCTGATTGATCATCGGTCCTTGGAGGAAGAGTAGCTCAAAGTAGATGTCTTAGTTTAAAAAAAAAAAAAAGACTTAAAATATTTCTTTGACCATCATGTTTAAAATTTAAATTTTTTTTCCATCAATCACAGAAACAATTCATGTGCTCTGGACCCTTAAAAAAATTTCATTTGGCAAAGAAAAAAGGAGAGAAGTAATATACTAGAGACAAAGCTGACATACCATTGATTTGTTTAGGTACAATTGACGTATTTGTTATAAATGCATACTCAAATCACTTTTTTCCTTAAAAAGACTTAGTTTTTGTTATGATATGGAATCCTTTAAAAATGATACCAAGAATATAGCAGGTAGTGTGGTATCAAGCACAGTTTATATGCAGTTGTCTACATTTTGTTTGTTCTGTGCTTCAAAACAGGAATTCCACTGAAATTTTACTGTAGAAGAAATCAGAGCACGCACAGCCTTCCTCTGCGTTTTCGTTTCTAGGTCAGAATGCTGCTCTCATCCATGGCCGAGTCGGCTGGGATGCTCCCTGACTTCCCACGTCGCCTGCCGCACCACTTTTTCTGCCAAGTAAAAGCATGGCTTTTAGTCCTGTCTGCTTTCCAAGGGAACACATTTTTAATGAAATGTCATTTAGGACTATTTGTTACTTCCTATAAAAGCTTCTTTCATGGTTTTGTGTGTGTGTGAACTAAAAAAACAAAAACAAAAAATCAGCCTCTTAAAATGTAGTTGTAACTGTTCCCAGGACTCAGAACACCAGTGGAGGGGAGAGAAAACCCTCAGCTCTCACAGATAGCTCAGATGTTTTTAATAATGAATTGAAAGGGCATGTGTACTGCGTACTGCTGGGTCTCTGGGATTTGTTATTAAGCAAGTTCATCACTGCCCATTTCCATTAGTTATAATTACCTGTGCCAGGGTGCTAGACAAAGTTATTGGCACATGAACTGAAAATATTTTTCAAAGATATGATTTCATTTTTAAGTAAACACTGACATCTTAGCATTAAGCCAAAACTGAAATGTAAAAAAATGCTAACGCTTTGCCAATTCTTGTCCACTGAATTCAGTTAATCCATTAGAAGTCAGTCTGTAGGATAAGGTTTGAGGTGGCTTAAGGACTAGCATTGTGAATAGCAGTTAAAATAATTTACAAAGGTGTCCGTTAAACCTGTCAGCCAAGCGTTGGCAGACAAAAGTAGGCTTGAGTCTGGATGCACCCAGAACTCTTCACATGAAATGTCAATAATGTCTGTTGTAATTTTAGTAAATGAATGTCTAAAAGTTTAGTATGAAAGCGTTCTCCCTGTGACTGTTACATACCTCAGTCTTCTCTGAGACTTGTTAATGTCCTCATCTTTAAACATATGGTCATAAGCATTGCTTGAAAGAGTCCTTATAATTTTCTGAAACTCCAGAAGGCCATATGCACTTAATCATTAAATCAGAAAGAACAGGAAAATTTCATACTTAAAAAAAATGAAAGGATTGAAACAAAAAAAAGTTTAAAGTGCCTTTTAAATAGTGTATTGCCATTAATTTAAAACAATCATTGAGTGATTGTTTCTGTTTTTTTTTTTTTTTTTGAGACAGAGCCTCAAGCTGTCACCCTGGAGAGAGTGCTGTGGCATCACAGCTCACAGCAACCTCCAATTCCTGGGCTCAAGCGAGTCTCCTGCCTCTGCCTCCCAAGTAGCTGGGACTACAGGCACTCGCCACAATGCCCGGCCATTTTTTTGGTTGCAGCCGTCATTGTTGTTTGGCGGGCCCGGGCTGGATTCGAACCCGCCAGCTCAGGCGTACGTGGCTGGTGCCTTAGCCCGTTGAGCCACAGGCACTGAACCAATTTTTTTTTTTTTTTTTTTTAGTTATAGTGAGGTGCTAAAAAGTGAGATGATTATCTATGAAGGCAGGCAGTAGGTCCCACGAGTATCATCTTCCTTCTCTCTCATTTACAAAATGATTAGCTTTTATAGGAGAGTAATGTACTTTCCTTTTTAAACATATTACCCTCCACCCCCTGCCTCGTACTTCTCTTGGTCACTGCTTTCTCCTCACTTCTACCACATGTAAGAACACCAACACTTAGTACGTGCTGTTCCTCACAAATACAAATAAATGTGCTAAACGGGGGTACCTGGGATGAGATCTCTCTGTTCTTAGATGTTGAAGAACAACTACTGCACTGGCCAGACAGCAGGGCACTTGTGCACAGATGAATGAGTCATGCTGACAGCATGGAAATAGAAAGGTTACAGGAGCAAGACTGCCGCTCTGTGTCTGGGTAGTTAGAGGAATAAGCCAGGAAGGCCTGGGTCACCGCAGACCACCGGGGCAGCCAGCAGTCACATTGTTCTTGGACTTACCCTGCCCCCGTGTGGTCACAAGTAGCGACATCTTTTGCTGAGTTCTTTTTGAGCTTTTCTGGAAGGTACACAATAATGGGAAAAACTTAAGAAAGCTAAGCAATTGATTGAACATCAGATAATGCCTAAAGCAGACCTTGTAGAAGGAATCTTAAAAGTGAAGTGTGTTTAAAATAGTAGACTTTAACACAAATACATGCATATACAATGGCTGTATTTCTCTCTTGACACATAATTTCTAAGGCAGAGGTCCAGAAAAAGGCTCAGTTCAAGGGTTCTGGCCTCGAGACTAGGACTGTTCCTCTCCAAATGGCCCTCCTGTGTGGCCTGTCCACTGGTATCATAGATGGATTTCGGGGGTTCTGGGAAATTATATCTCTATGTGTATATATGTATTTTGGTTGGGTAGAGGAAGGGGATATAGGTCCTTAGCTTTTTTTTTTTTTTTTGCAGTTTTTGGCTGGGGCTGGGTTTGACCCCATATGGGGCTGGTGCCCTACTCCTTTGAGCCACAGGCGCCGCCCAGGTCCTTTGCTTTTATTAGATTCTCTAAAGGGATCTTGATCCCCAAAAGATCAAGAACCAATAAAGAGACTAAGCAGTCATAGTATTTTAGCCTGCCTGGGCCAGTTTACAATCAGCTGTCTGCTCTCTGAAAACAGGATAGCTACAGGGTGTTAACTAGCATAGGTGAGCAGAGCAGATAAAACTTACTCAAGAACAACTATGCAGAGTCATCCAATCACTGACCTTAAATCAACACATGAGGATAATATACAAGAGCTCACAACATTAGGGCAGTTCAGGTAGTCTTTCTGAGCTAATTTGCTTCATTTGTGGAGGTGATGCTTGGGCCCCAGGAAAAAAGGAGAAGCCCCTTGACAAGAGGTGGCTTGAGTGGTGGTGGTGATGGTCATGTGGACTCAATGCAGAGAAGTGAGTATAAGAATGGCTTTAGTGGTGACTGCCCCTGGCCCCTATCTACAAGAGGGTTAAAACTTCACTAGCACCATAATGAGATAGGCAAAATTTATATCCCAGAACTCTTCTCAGGGATAGAAACATTGTCATTCACTCATTCACTTATCCATTTTTTCACACACTTAATTTGTCACTCAATCGGTTTTTTTTTGAGACAGAGTGTCACTCTGTTACCCAGGCTAGAGCATCGTGGTGTCAGCCTAGCTCACAGCAACGTCAAATTCCTGGGCTTAAGCAATTCTCTTTCCTTAGCCTCCCAAGTAATTGGGACTACAAATGCCCACCACAATGCCTGATGAATTTTTCTATTTTTATTTACTTTTTATTTCCTTTTAAAATTTCATATTAATATGAGAGTACAAATGATTTGGTTACAATGTTTGTGGTCATTAGGTAAGGTTCCTCTTGTAGTCGTGTCCCACATCTATGAGGTATGCCATACACCCTTACATTGTGCCCATTAGGTGGAAATATACCAATCCCTCTCCCTCCTCCCCTTTCCCTTATCCATCCTGTGCCCCTAATTTTTCTATTTTTTAGTAGAGACAGGGTCTGGCTCTTGCCTAGGCTGGTCTTGAACAACTCCTGAGCCCAGGTGATCTTCCCACCTCAGCCTCCCAGAGTGCTAAGATTACAGGCATGAGCCACTGCGCCTGGCCACTCAAGCAAGTATTTTTTTTTTTTTTTGAGACAGAGCCTCAAGCTGTTGCCCTGGGGAGAGTGCTGTGGCATCACAGCTCACAGTAACCTCCAACTCCTGGGCTTAAGTTATTCTCTTGCGTTGGCCTCCCAAGTAGCTGAGAGTACAGGCGCCCACCACAACGCCCGGCTATTTTTTGGTTGTAGTTGTCATTGTTGTTTGGCAGGCCTGGGCTGAATTCAAACCCACCAGCTCTGGTGTATGTGGCTGGCGCCTTATCCACTTGAGCTAGAGACGCCAAGCCTCAAGCAACTATTAATTTAGTACCTTTAAGAGCCAGACACTGCCTGGTGTCATCAAAGAAAAAGACTAACTGCTTTTGTGGTTTACATTCTAGTGGGAGAACAGACAATCAATAAACAAAACAGAATAAATTATAGCTAATGATAGTTACAATAAAGTAAAATAAAGTAGGAAGGGTGTGAGTATGTGTAAATTTGAAGCTTGACTGACCAGGGCAGTATTCTGTAAGAAAGTGATGATTGAGCAGAGACTTGAATGAAATGAAGTGAGACATATTTGGACATATTTGTGGGAAGATTGCTCCTCACAGACGGATGAGCAAGTTCAAAGTTTTTGAGGTAGGAATGGGCTTGGTGTACTGGAGGAAGAACAAGAAGGCTAAAGCAGAATAAAAGAGGAAGTGAGGACTTGATAATAAACTGCTGTAGTGAAGGATGAGACCCCAATGGAGCATACTGTGTAACAAGAGGGGGTCACCTACCCCGGCTATTTTTAAGAGACGGGGTCTCGCTCTTGCTCCGGCTGGCTTTGAACCCATAAGCTCAGGCAATCCACCCGCCTCAGCCTTCCAGAGTGCTAGGATTACATACCTAGAAACATACCTTTCTAGAAGGGTATGTTTTTTATTGCAAAGCTTTAGTTTTGCTCAGGAAGTGTGCAAGATTGCAGGGGAGAAGGCGAAGACAGTGTTCCTTTTCCTTTCTCTTTGCTGCTCTTGGCTCCCTAACAATTGCTGAATTAGCATTTTATTTTATTTATTTATGTTTTGAGACAGGGTCTCATTATGTCACCCTAGGTAGAGTGCTGTGGCACCTCAAACTCTTGGGCTTAAGCAATTCTCTTGCCTCAGCCTCCTAAGTAGCTGGGACTACAGGCGCCTGCCACAATGTCCAGCTGTTTTTTTTTGTTGTTGGTGGTGTTTGTTTGCTTAGCAGGCCTGGGCTGGGTTCAAATACACTAGCCCCAGTGCATGTGGCCAGCGCCCTAACCACTGAGCTACGGGTGCTGAGTCTGAATTAATTGGCATTTTAAAACTATTTGTTTGAAGATGTGCCCCAGCTATCAGCTTGCATGGGGTGCCCATACGTCTCATACATCTTTCCTGTTGTGTAGTGATTGTGGGCAGTGAGGAAGGAGGGAAGAGGAATCTGGGAGTTCCATCAGCAGAGGTCAAACGTGAACATGATCCCTCAGCTTTTGAGTGGACATGCTTCTTTTCTAGTCTTGGTCATCTACCCAAGGAGTTATACTGTTAGAGGTTGCCCACCCGTTTGAGCCTCATCAAGCTAGTATACACTAAGGTGGGTTGAAAAAAAGAATTGACTGTTAGTTAAAGAATGAAACACAAATGATTCAAAATGGATGATGATTTATATAGTTACTGACAAACTAGGGAACTGCAGGCTCTGTTTTAGTCTATTTGGGCTGCTATACTGTAAACCGTGTGGCTTATAAACAACAGAAATTTATTTCTTGTAGTTTTGGGGACTGGGAAGTCACTGGCATATTCAATGCCTGGTGAAGGCCCACTTCCTGGTTCACAGATGGCACCTTCTCACTGTGTCCTCACTTGGCAGAGGAGGCAAACAAGCTCCCCTAGGATTTTTTTTTCTTTTTTTTCTTTTGTAGAGACAGAGTCTTACTTTATCACCTTCAGTAGAGTGCCGTGGCGTCATAGCTCACAGCAACCTCCAACTCCTGGGCTTAGGAGATTCTCTTGCCTCAGCCTCCTGAGTAGCTGGGACTACAGGTGCCCACCACAATGCCCAGCTATTTTTTTGTTGCAGTTCGGCCAGGGCCGGTTTTGAACCTGCCACCCTCAGTATATGGAGCTGGCACCCTACCCACTGAGCCACAGGTGCTGCCCTGAGACAGAGTCTTAATTTGTTGTCCTTGGTAGAGTGCTGTGGCATCAGCTCACAGCCATCTCAAACTCTTTTTGCTCAAACGATTGTCTTGCCTCAGCCTCCTGAGTAGCTGGGACTATAGACGCCCACCACAAGGCCTGGCGATTTTTCAGAGATGGGGTCTCACTCTTGCTCTGGCTGGTCTTGAACCCATAAGCTCAGGCAATCCACCTGCCTCGGCCTTCCAGAGTGCTAGGATTACAGGTGTGAGCCACCATGCCTGGCCCCTGGGATTCTTTTATAAGGGCACTAGGCACTAATCCCATTCATGGGGACTCTACCTTCCCCCATGCTCCAGTCACCACCTAAAAGCCCCACCTCCTAATACTATCTTATCGTTGATTAGGTTTCAAATATCAATTCTGGGAGGGTAGCCTCAAGCTGTCGCCCTAGGTAGAGTGCTATGGCATCACAGCTCACAGCAACATCCAACTCCTGGGCTCAAGTGATTCTCCTGCCTCTGCCTCCCAAGTAGCTGGGACTACAGGCGCCCGCCACAATGCTTGGCTATTTTTTGGTTGCAGCCATCACTGTTGTTTGACGGGTCTGGGATGGATTCGAACCCGCCAGCTCAGGTGTATGTGGTTGGTGCCTTAGCAGCTTGAGCCACAGATGCCGAGCCATATACCCAAATTCCTTCCCTTCCCCTTCCCCTTCCCCCTTCCCCTCCCTTCCCCTCCCTTCCCTTCCCTTCCTTTCCCTTCCCTTCCCTTCCCTTTCCTTCTCTTCCCTTCATCTTTATCCTATGTTAAATTATATCTGTACTTGTATCTATTTTTGGACCCTGAATACGCATAGAGCTGTGCCCCAATCAGTTCTTGCACTGTACTAACTAGTATGGTAGTGCTAGGTATAGGATGGGACTGATTTCATATAGAGAAGTGGCTGGATCGTCACCAGGTTGGGTGGCAGTAACAAAAGTCATTTGCCAAGCGAAACAGTAAAGCACCCTCATGTTAGAGTATCGGGGAGTATAGAGAAAAGATGGGATTTAATCAGAAGAACTTCTTTTAAGTTCTTAACTTTCCTAAAGATAGACAGAAAAATGATGGAGAACTTGAGCTTATAGAGCTGAATAGAAGGTAAAAAAGGTAAAAAGAAAGAACCAAACTGATCAAGAGTGAATAAGGGGCTTCCAGCCTGGTTACATTTTAGTACCTAAGAATTAATCTTCCTGTAATAATAGCTATAAACTCAAAACAATGTGTTTAAGAAACCGACAACCTGAGGGTTCTGGAGACTGAACAAAAGTAGATAGACTTTGGAGAGGAGTTGAAAGTTGGAGTAAATGGCTAGGGGAATGAATCCCCTAGTTTTTGCACTTTTGCCTGATGACGGCCACAGTCACAGCAGTGAGGTAGCAGCTAAGACTTTAAGAGAAAAGACTCTGTCTTTCACTGGCATTGCCAGGTAAAGGGGTCTGTGACAACTAGGGCCTCCTGAGAGTGAAGAAGAGATCTGTAAAAGGAGAGAGACAGAGACAGAGAGCCCTAAATTATGGGTTTAAACTCAGTCCAGGAACCTAGAGGACCCTCGCACTACAAACGTATGGGGCAGGGCAGCATCTGTGGCTCAGTGAGTAGGGTGCCAGCCTCATCTACTGAGGGTGGAGGGTTCAAACCTGGGCCCAGCCAAACTGCAACAAAAAATAGCCCGGTGCTGTGGCGGGCACCTGTGGTCCCAGCTACTCGGGAGGCTGAGGTAAGAGAATCGCCTAAGCCCAAGAGCTGGAGGTTGCTGTGAGCTGTGACACCATGGCACTGTACCAAGGACAACAAAGTGAGACTCTGTCTCTAAAAAACCAAAACCAAACAAACAATCAAAACCTCAAATGTATGGGGCAAACTGAAATCATCTTATTGTTTAGGCTTAACCAATGGGACTGAGGTCTGAGTCCCTGCTCATTGCAGGCACAATAGGTTGCAGTTTCGGTCTAACCAAGTTAATTGTCTGAAAAATAAACACTTTTTAGAGCAATAGAATATAATCTATCGTCTCTATAACGTTCACACATGTTTTTGTCATAGAGACAGAAAACTATGACCCAGTTTCAAAAGAAAATACAAATCAGGGTGGTGCCTGTGGCTCAAAGGAGTAGGGCACTGACCCCATATACCAGAGGTGGTGAGTTCAAACCTGGTCCCAGCCAAAAAAAAAAATAATAAATAAATAAATAAATAAATAAATAAAATATAAATCAACGGGTATAAACCCCGCAATGCCAAACATGTTGGATTTATCAGATAGGGACTTTAAAATAGCATACTTATAATTATACTCAATGAGGAATGGAAAGTATCTTCATAATGAATGCAAAGATAGCAGTTATTAAGAAAGAAAAAGGAAATAAAAAAAAATTCAGAATTGAAAAACACAGTATCTTGGGCAACGCCTGTGGCTCAGTCAGTAAGGTCCTGGCCCCATATACCGAGGGTTCAAAACCAGCCCCAGCTGAACTGCAACAAAAAAATAGCCGGGTGTTGTGGTGGGCGCCTGTGGTCCCAGCTCCTCAGGAGGCTGAGGCAAGACAAATCACCTAAGCCCAGGAGTTGGAGGTTGCTGTGAGCTGTGTGATGCCATGGCACTCTACCAAGGGTGATAAAGTGAGACTCTGTCTCTACAAAAAAAAAAAAAAAAAAAAAAAAAAATAGAAAAAAAGAAAAGAAAAACAAGAAAAACAAAGTATCTAAGCAAAACACCCTCATTGTATGGACTTACAAGCAGAATGAAGATGCATAGAGGAAAGCGACTTAAAGATAGATCAATAGACTTCTAGCTGAGGAAGAGAGAGATAACAGCAATTTGGACAAAATAAAACCAACCAAACAAAAAAATGAAGAGTCTTGAGCTCCATGAACAATTTAAAAAGGTTCAACAAGGGTAATGAGAATCCTAAAAGAGATGAGAAAGAATGAGGCAGATAAAATATTTGAAGAAATAATGGCAGAAAATTTCCCAAGTTGGGTTAAGGATATACCTTTATAGATTCAAGAGGCTCAGTGAACCCTAAACAGGATAAATTAGGAAAAAATCCATGCCTACTCACATCACTGTCAAGCTGCTAAAAGACAAACAAGAAGAGAAACTTCTTCTTCTTCTTCTTTTTTGAGACAGAGCCTCAAGCTTTTGCCCTGGGTAGAGTGCCGTGATGTCACAGCTCACAGCAACCTCCAACTCCTGGGCTTAGGCGATTCTCTTGCCTCACCCTCCTGAGTGCCACAGGTGCCTGCCACAATGTCCAGCTATTTTTTTGTTGCAGTTTGGCTGGGGCTGGGTTCGAACCCACCACCCTTGGTATATGGGGCCGGTGCCCTACTCACTGAGCCACAGGTGCTGTCCTCAAGAGAAACTTCTTAATAGCAGCCATAAAAATGATACTTTAGGGTGGTACCTAAAAAAAAAAAAAAGATACTTTATATACAGGGAGAGTTTTAGGGACTGCAACTTTAAATCAGAAACCATGGAAGGCCAGAAGACAGTGGAACATTTTTAAAGTACCGAAAAATAAAATTCAGTCAATCCACAGTTCTGTATACAAGAAAGATGTCCTGAAGCATGAAGGTGAAATAGATATTTTCAGATAAGAATTTATCATCACCAGAACCAGGCTAAGAGAGATATCAAAGTTCTTTAAGCTGAAGGAAATTATATCCAAGGGAAACTTGGATCCCTAGGTATGAACGAAGAGCCACTAGAAATGACAAGTATGAGGGTAAACATAAAAGACTATTTTCTCTTAAGTTCTTTAAAATATATGTTTGTTTAAAACAAAACCTATGACAGGGTCTTGTGAAGTTTATAATGTAGATGTAATACTCATGATAACTATAACATAAAAGATAATGTAGGGGTGGCGCCTGTGGCTCAGTGAGTAGGGCGCCGGCCACATGTACCGAGGGTGGCGGGTTCAAACCCGGCTTCGGCCAAACTGCAACAAAAAAATAGCTGGACATTGTGGCAGGCACCTGTGGCACTCAGGAGGGTGAGGCAAGAGAATCGCCTAAGTCCAAGAGCTGGAGGTTGGTGTGAGCTGTGTGACACCATGGCACTCTTTCGAGGGCAATAGAGTAAGACTCTGTCTCTTAAAAAAAAAAAAAAAGACGATGTATGTGTATAGGGATGGTAAATAGAACTACAGAATTTCAAGGTTTCTATATTTTAGATGAAATGATACTATATTAATTCTAAGTAGGCTGAAAAAGAGTTTAAAAATATATTCTAATTTTTGCAAGGGTTCTACATTTCATGTGAAGTATTGAAATCCTGAGGGTTCTACATTTTATGTTATATAATACTATATTGACTCTAAGTAGACTATCAAAAGTTAAGGATGTATAATGTAATCCACAGAGATGCCACTAAAAATGCAAAGAAGAATAGCCAAATGACAACAGATAAATTAAAATAGAATTTTAAAATATTTAAATAATCCAAAAGAAAGCAGGGAAAAATATTTTTAAAAAAGGACAAACAAGAAATAAAATAGTAGATGAACTCCAACTACATCAATACTTATGGTAAATGTTAATGGACTATACATTGCAAATGAAAGCCAGAGATCATTAGAATGCATAAAAAGCAAGATGCAATTATGTGCTATCTGTAAGAATCAGACTTTAAGTAGAAAGACATAAATGAGGTGAAAGTAAATGGATGGGATAAGATGATCACAGTAAGATCAAAGAGAAATGAAAACATGTCCACCTGATGATTTGTTTACAGATACTCACAGCAGCTTTCCTCACAATAGCAAAAAACCGGGAACAACTGAAATGCCCACTAACAGGAGAATGGTTTAAAAAATGTGATATAAGGCCGGGCATGGTAGCTCAAGACTGTAATTCTAGCACTCTGGGAGGCCGAGGTGGGTGGATTGCTTGAGCTCAGGCATTCAAGACCAGCGTGAGCAAGGGCAAGACCCAGTCTCTAGGCTCGGCGCCTGTGGCTCAAGCAGCTAAGGCACCAGCCACATACACCCGAGCTGGCGGGTTCGAAACCAGCCTGGGCCCGCCAAACAACAATGACGGCTGCAGCCAAAAAATGGCCGGGAGTTGTGGTGGGTGCTTGTAATCCTAGCTACTTGGGAGGTGGAGGCAGGAGACTCGCTTGAGCCCAGGAATTGGAGGTTGCTGTGAGCTGTGATGCCACAGCACTCTATCCAGGGTGACAGCTTGAGGCTGTGTCTCAAAAAAAAAAAAAAAAAAAAAAAAAAAAGACCCACTCTCTAAAACAAAACAAAAAAAAGTGACATATTCACACAATATACTATTATGCAGGAATAAAAAGAAACTCATTGCTTGGCACTGTAGTTCAAGCGACTAGGGCACCAGCCACATATACTGGATCTGGCAGGTTTGAATCCAGCCCAGACCTGCCAAACAACAATGACAACTACAATCAAAAAATAGCTGGGTGTTGTGGCAGGTGCCTATACTCCCAGCTACTTGGGAGGCTGAGGTGAGAGGATCCCTTAAGCCCAAGAGTTTGAGGTTGCTGTGAGCTGTGATGCCACAGCACTCTATCCAGGGTGACAGCTTAAGACTCTTGTCTCTAAATAAATAAATAAATAAATAAAACAAAAAAAAAAACTTAAAAAAAAGAAAGAAATTCACAACTGATATGAACAACATGGATGAATCTCAAAACCTGAATGAAAAAAGCCAGGCACAAAAGAAGCATATACTGTACGATTATACTTACATAAATGCAAACTAATGTACAGACAAAAAGAAGATGGGTGGTCTGACTAGGGGATGGAGGGAGGGATGGAGTATAATGAGGCAAGAGGAATCTTTGGGGGATAAAGAAAATGTTATATATTTTGACTGTGGAGATGATTTGTGGGCATTTACAGCTGTCAAAACTCACTAAATTGTATACTTTGAATGGATGCAACTTATGGTATGTAAATGATTCCTCAATAAAATCAGTGAGATAAAGGAAGGGGTTATTATTTTTCTGAAATCATAGCTTTTTTAATGAAATAAATGTCTCTGCTAAAAATATTTAGGAAATAAACACAATTGTGGTTCTAATTTAGTCTTAATGCCACAGGGAAATGACTATAATGTAGTTATCAAAGACAAACTCAATGAACAGTTGTGTTTTCTGGTTTATTTTCTAAGACACTGAATGGGGAAAAGTCAATATGTATAGTCTGACAATTGCACTGAAGCATAGAAGAGGTTCCTCCCACCCCCTTTCTTTCTGGAATCTTTTAGGAAGTGATGAATCATCATTGTCTGTGTTTAGGTTGCTAACATTTGGTGTTTCCTGAGAACACATATGGATAAAATACCTTTCCAAAAGTGCTTGACATTGATCCTTTGCAAAGTCTAGAAGGAAATATTAAACAGATGGTTTGTGAGCACTTAGCAAGGGAACCTGATATCCTTATGTGTGGCTGAGAAATATAGCCTAGTTGACAGCATCGTTAGGTTGATTTGTAACTGGCTGAAAGACTTACATACTCAATGAATGTAGACTGCTTCCTTTCAACCTGGACAGAGGCCTGTGGATGTCAAAGTGTATTGATCACAGTGGCCATTTTAGTTTTGGCATATTTATTACTTAGCCATTCTTTAAAAAGCTATTGTAAATTTTTTATATGAAAATGAATACATATGATATATATACATGATGGCCATAAAGTTCATGGGCAACTTAAATAATTGTCTATTTTAAATTGCACATGAACTTTATGGCCATCCTGAATATATACATACATAATATGTTATGAAGCACAACAAGAAAATAAACACGCATGACTGCTTTATTCAGCTTAAGATGTAGAACATCATCCATACCCCTGAGATAATCTATATGCTTTTTCTTGATCTTCTGTAGAGGTAACTTGGCCACACTGAATTTTGTTTTTGTCATTCCTTTCCCTTAATAAAGTAATAAACAATACTTTATTATTTTGGTTTTGCTTGAGCTTTATAAAGAAGTATCATACAGGATATATCTTTGATTACTTAATTTTTTTCTCAATATTGAGAAGGTGTATCTACATTGTTATATGTAGCTGTGGGCCACTTATTTTCTTTGTGAGTGTGTCTTATAATATTTATTCTGGATAACAACTCTTTACTGGTCATATGAGTTGGAAATACAGTTATGATTTGTCTTGTCATTTTCTATATAGTGTCTTTTGATGAACAGAAATTCTTTTTTTTTTTTTTTTTGAGACAGACCCTCAAGCTGTCACCCTGGGTAGAGTGCTGTGGCATCACAGCTCACAGCAACCTCCAACTGCTGGGCTCAAGTGATTCTCCTGCCTCTGCCTCCCAAGTAGCTGGGATTACAGGCCCCTGCCACAATGCCCAGCTATTTTTTGGTTGCAGCCATCATTGTTATTTGGCAGGCTGGGCTGGATTTGAACCCATCAGCTCAGGTGCATGTGACTGGCGCTTCAGCTGCTTGAGCCACAGGCACCGAGACTGAACAGAAATTGTTAATTTTAATGTAGTTATACTTATTAATCTTTTATTTTATGACTAGCAAACTTTGTGTTTTGTTTAGGAAATCTTTCCTCCTCCCTAACCTTTGTCATTAAAATATTTCTCCTGGGGAGAATTCTGGGAAGATGGCTGACTGGGTAACCCTCGGCAGAGGCTCCTGAGCAGAGAAAGAAAAACTGGATGGAATCAGACTCTATGAAGCCAAAGATGGGGAGTTGAGCCAAGAAAGAAGTTTGGCAAGCTGTAACTCCACTGAAGAGCATTCAAGAAAACAAATTTCACGTACAAAGCCTATTGACTAGAGGATGGGAGACCCCTCCCCCAAGCAGGGGCCCTGCCACAGGCTATCTGCGAACAGCAGGGAACAAAAGACCTCTCATTTTACCTCACTAGAGAGAGCCGCTAAACTCCAGGTCTCTTTTTCCAGGGAGCTCCCACTTATGAACCTGGACACCACTCCACCAGGCATAAAATTGAACAGATATTTCCCCCCACAAATCCAAACTCCCAGTCCACTGTTTCCCCGTTGCATGGCGGCCTGAAGTTCTACCCCCTGCAGAGCACAGAATGTTTGGTCTTGTCCTGAGAGAACTGGGCATAGTGTGTGGACTGCCAACCATTAGGACAGAATCTGTGATTAACATGGAAGAAAGGGACACTCGGGGGGAGGAGGAGCAGTCCCCTGGTTATGACTATGCCCAGCCAGTGGTAGTGTTGACCCTCCATTTGGGCTGTGTCTGGTGGGATGGGGTGCAGAACCCCTGGCTCTGATGGCACCCACAAAAGGAGAGTGGCTGCCCTGTGTGGACTGAGTTGGGCAGACAGGGGTTCCCAGCCCCTGCTGGACCTGCTATCAGAGGCTTGATAGGTGTGGACTGCAACCTGAGAGCAAGGGCGTGGTCCCCTGATTCTAACAGAACCCTGGAGCAGTGGCTTACTGGGTGTGAACCAAGACATGAGGCCTAGGGAGTGGTCCACAGTCTCCATCAGGGCTGATGAACAGAGGCTTACCAGGTGAGGACTGAGACCTGTGGGTGGAGTGCGGTGCCTTGACTCTAACAGAGCCTGTGAACAAAGGCTTGCCAGGCAGTGGACTGAGACTGGCAGGCAGGGGCGTGATCCCCTGACTCCAACTGGTCCGGCAAGTGGAGGCTAGCTGG
>CAUYRH010012692.1:0-36169 GCA_963574655.1 Perodicticus potto | reverse complement strand
CACCGTAGGTGTGATCCCACCAATCGCCCTCCTCCCTCCACCCCTCCCCTCCTTTGCCCTTATTTTGAAAAGGTCAATAAAATAGATAAACCTTTGGCTAACCTAATCAGGAAAAAAAGAGTAAAATCTCTAATTTCATCATTCAGAAATGGTAAAGATGAAATAATAATAGACCCCTCAGAAATTCAAAAAATCCTTAACGAATATTACAAGAGACTTTCTTTTTTTTTTAGAAAGAGTCTTACTCTGTTACCCTGGGTAGAGTGCCCATGGAATCATGATAACTCACAGCTACCTCAAATTCTTGGTCTCAAGAGAGCTCTTGCCTCAGTTTTTCTATTTTTAGTAGCGACTGGATATTGCTCTTGCTCAGACTGGTCTTGAACTCCTGAGCTCAAGCAATCTGCCCACCTCAGCCTGCCAGAGTGCTAGGATTACAAGCGTGAGCCACTGTGCCCCACCTAACTTTGGCTTTCTTGACATTCAGGGACAGATAAACTTTCCTCCAAGGAGGGTGCCCTGTGTGTCACAGGCTTCTTAGCCACATCTCTGGCCCCTAGATGCCAAACTCCCCTACCCTGTGATAACTAAAAATGTCTCCAGACATTGTCAAGTGTCCTGTAAGTGGTAAAATCTCCTCCCTACCCTTAATCTCTCCCCTCACCTCCCTTGCCCACCTGGTCAAAGGATTTTCTCTTTTTATTCCTGCAGTGCATATGTATCCATAATATATAAATTCTCCCTTGGAGCTTGCAATTCCATTCTATGATTAATTCTCTACCTGCCTCTCTCTCAAAGCAGAACTTATTTTCCCCAAGACAGAGGTGTATCCTGAACAGGCGTGCATGGCCGGTGCCTAGCACAGGGCGAGGCACAGAGCAGGTGCTCAACAAATCTTGTAGACTTTAACCATGACTCAGTGGATTCCAGGAGCTTTCAGACACAAAGAGGCATAACCCCAACCTAGAATTGTAATACTTTCTTCTTTCCCAAATTGAAGTGGGAAGAAATTGACCCAGTGTTTATTTATTGGGGGAAGGGGAAAACTAGATCTTATCCTTTTTACTAACAGAGATGTTCGAGAAAGTATGGACTTGCCTTCGGGATTACTTACAAAGACATTTTTTCATTTCTAGTTTGAAGTATTGCTAAACCATCCCCATGGGGACGAAACTGCATAATTCCACGAGAAAAGACAAGGAAGAATACTCCCAAAGCTGTAAGGCAGTGATTTACAGTTGGTGAATCACCCTAGATCTCATCTGACATTACTTACAATAAAATGTCCTGTGAGTCCCCAGTGAATAGACCAACAAATGAAAACGTGCTTAGCCCAGGGCATAGGAGATTCAGTTGGTTTAGAAGTCACTGCACTCAGGGACATGAGGCACCAGAGCCCAGACTAGATTCCATAAAGATGGATGCTGAGTTGTCTTAAATGCTTTTGAGAAGAAAAAGAAAGGAAAAAAACAAAAAACACGAGAAAAGTGGATTTACTTTCTGTTGGATAAGCAATAATTTTTCCTCCAGCAAATTCTGTGTAAATAACCTTCACATAGAACAACTCCAAAAGAAATTGACCTTCGGGAAGGCTTTGAGGAATCTTCTTAAGATTTTAAATGAGCTTGGAGACTCTGTAGACATTATCACAGCATGCGTGCACACACAGACCACACCTCTTTCCATGGTGTTCAGTTAGGCTGCCCCTCACGGAAGAGGAGTGGGTGGTTTTAGTGAGACCACAGCCAGCAGGGAGGTTAAAGAGTCCTGCATGCCTGTTGCCCTCCACATGCCTGAGGCCTATTGCCCCTCTGTGAAGCCCTGGGGTGGCAGAAAGGGCCAGGCTGAGCTCCCTCCCACTCAGGCCTGATAATCCAGTATCCTGCACAGATCTGTTGGCCCCAAAGCTTCCGTCTCCTTTCTCCAGTACAGTCATAAATATGGAGAGAAAGCAGGCTTCAGGGCTCTGGGCTGCACTTCAAGAACTCCCAGGAGACTCCTTGTGCCAGCAAAGACAAGAACATGTGGAGCATGGGCCCTTGACCCCCACTTAAATACCTTCCCCCAGTCCACTGTGCCTGGAAATCTTTTCTAACGAGACACAGCCTTTCATCCCCCCATAAGGGTAAAGGCGCAGATGGCCAAAACACCAAGGAGATGTAAGAAACTGCCCTCGAACATTCAGTGTAAAGTACAAACCACTCCTCATTGAGACCATCTCCCCCTTCTCCCACTCCCTTTCTCAAACCTCCCTACCCTTCAGGCTTCTTACCGTCACAGAGTTCTGGGAATCTTGATCATGGCTCCCTATGTGTGTCCTTCATCCCAACTTCATGCCACCGCAGCTAAATGGCTAAGTGGACTCACAAACCAAATGTCATTTATGCAACCACGGTGCCAACGAAGCACATGTGATTCCTTCTTCAATGTGGCACTCTTAACATGGTACAACCCAGAGCCATAATAACAAATTCCAGGTAACACAGTTTACCAAAGGCAGTTATCACTACCAAATAATAAGGCTAGAATTTCAGGGAAGAGTGGATGAGAGTTCAGGAATCTGGAAAGCCCCACTTCAGGGCTCCTGCCAGCAGGACACATATCCACCCGGATGCACTGGATGGTAGCCCTCATCACCATCTGAACACCTCTCTCATGGTGGGTCCCAAACTGTTACCAGCTCATATCTTTTACCAAGACTTCTATCCTCTGAAGCAGTGGTTGTCAACCTTCCTAATGCCGCAACCCTTTAATACAGTTTCTCATGTTGTGGTGACCCCCAACCATCAAATAATTTTTGTTGCTACTTCATAACTGTAATTTTGCTACTGCTATGAATCGTAATGCAAATATCTGATATGCAGGATGTATTTAGGCGACCCTGTGAAAGGGTCAATCGACCACCAAAGGGGTCACAACCCACAGGGTGAGAACTGCTGCTCTAACAGATACTTCACAAAACTGTAAAGTGTAATTTATACAAGACATATCTAGGAGTCCATTCTTTTTTTTTTGTGAGACAAAGTCTCACTATGTCACCCTCGGTAGGGTGCCGTGATGTCACAGCTCACAGCAATCTCAAACTCTTGGGCTTAAGTGATTCTCTTGCCTCAGCCTCCCAAGTAGCTGGGACTACAGGCACCTACCACAGCACCTGGCTATTTTTTTGTTGCAGTTGTCATTGTTGTTTAGCTGGCCCAGGTGGGGTTCAGACTTGACCAAATTTGCTTGTTGCCAAGGATGGGACCTATATGGTCTGCAGCCCTGGGGTGATAAGGAACCAAAAAAACAAATGGAACTGGAACTCTGTGTGTATACTCTATTTCTCTGCTGAATTCCCACATGCTTGCTTTGATTGCTTTGCATAGATTAATATGCAGGAGGACTAGTTTTCTGAAACATGTAAAACCACAGTGCAACCTGGAAATTGAAGAACAGTGCTCAATGAATCAGTCTGAGACAACCTCTGAGTCATGACTGTCCCTAAGTCTAACTATTGGATCTGCAGTGACCAGTGACTCTCGCCCCCCAAAAATAACATGTTAAATCAGGCAGATATGAATAGGCAACCTTGTTTAGCAGCTAGTTAAAAAACAGTAATAACCATGACTTCAATGCAAGAACTATGCCAAATACCTAAATCTGTGGGCCCACAGAATATTAACCTCAATGGGTTTCATTAATTTCCTGAAGTGGACTTATTTGTACAAAAGTGAATATGAATTCTGTTTGGGTGATAATCTCTTGGAACCCCTAAATCCTACTTTCAGTTATCAATCTCAGACAAATGAAGGAAGAAAACTAAATTTCTCTAATCCTACCCCAACCATTATGACCACTTTGGGCAAACTGAAGGCTTCAGATGGGGTTCTCGTTTGTCTTCCTTCAAATCTCCAAGTTTCATGAAAGGTTTCTGGATGATAAACGAAATATGGCACCAACTCCACGTAGCACAACTCATTGGGGTCTTAGCCAAGAAGTTTTAAAAATAGTAGTGTCAGACTCTATTAAAAATCTTAGGGATCTTATTTTGCGTTCTTACTTTTTTTCTTTAACATGGCATTGGTATGCAATATTCCCCTGGTGACTTTAACCAACTGCAAATAATTGAAAGGCATTTTAAATCTTATTAAAAGAGCTACTTTTCTTACTGACAACACAAGCAATGGTGGCCTCTAAAGTTAACCCATTAACCTTCCCAGACTTCACAGCCCCAAATATTTGTGAACTGTCACAAAAAATTATAAATAAGAAAATATCTAAGGAAAAACACAGGAGAACTGGCTCGGTGCCTGTAGTTCAGCAGCTAGGGCACCAGCCACATACACTGGAGCTGGAGAGTTCAAATCCAGCCTGGGCCTGCCAAATAACAATGACAACTACAACCAAAAAAAAGCCGGGCTTTGTGGCAGGCACCCATAGTCCCAGCTACTTGGGAGGCTAAGGCAAGAGAATCACTATAGCCCAAGAGTTTGAGATTGCTATGAGCTATGACGCCATGATACTCTACCCAAGGCGACAGTGAGATCTGTCTCAAAAAAAACCGGGAGAACCAGTGAGGCAATTCCAGGGAATTATGTTGAAAATTTGTATTCTCTGCACCCAGAGAATACACTTGCTAAAGTATATTCACAACACAAAACACTTGCTAAAGTATAACATTTTATTACAACCTAAGATTTTGATTCTAAACTCCTCATGTAGAGTGCATCATTTTCCTACATTAATTAATCCTAAGTAACCTCCAATCAAAGTAGCAAAAGACTGATTCTCTCTATCCCCCTAAAACCCCAAACCAAAGTTCAGATTTTAACTTATTTATGCAAGGGGATGCAGAGAGGCAACTTCTGCACCTATTCTGTACAACAGGTCATTCCATAACTTAGTGACTTTTTTGTTCATGATCTTGTAGATCATGAATTGGGGGAAAGATTGACTAAAGATCTCTCATGTAGCTATAGTCAGATAGTAGCTGGACTGCAGTCATCTGAAGGCCCAAGTGGGCTGGACATCCAGGATGGTACATGTTACCAAAGAGGATCTGGCCTCCTGTCACTGTCAGCCAATATGCAGAGACC
Organism: Perodicticus potto; assembly: GCA_963574655.1. Lineage (NCBI taxonomy): Eukaryota > Metazoa > Chordata > Mammalia > Primates > Lorisidae > Perodicticus > Perodicticus potto. The sequence continues at coordinate 31,091 of CAUYRH010012692.1, read as the reverse complement.
AGGATTGGTCCACCAAAATTTATTTGTCAGAAGGCCGGGATTCTGGAGAACAGTGAGTGTAGCCTCTTCAAGACTGTTCTGTTCTTCCATTTTCAAAATTACAGTTTTATACATTTGAATTCAAAGTCCAGGTCATGTTAACCCTTACTTTAAACAATAATCAGCCAAATCCATGATCCACAGTAAACAATAATCTGTTATAACTCATGATCCAAAATAACATTGCAATTCAAAAATTAATCCCCTAAATCAGCCACCTAAACTACTCAAAATAGGCATCTTTAGGGTGGGAGCTAAATTTTCAAAACGGTAAGAATGGGAGACAGGGGGTGAAGGTTATGCAGAACCTCAACTGACCACACCAGCTGTATCATGTCTGCCTTAGCCTGCCAGACTCCATCTTATTCTCCCTAGATGTGCTCTCTCTCTCTCTCTCTCTCTCTCTCTCACACACACACACACACACACACACACGGCAGGCAATGGCTGTCAGCTGGGAGCTCAGCTGGGGCCCTTGCCTGAAGCAAGCATGTATGTGGTGATACAGGGTTCCCCTACTCAAGGCTGGACAGAGACCCCCCACTTTCTAGGCATAACCCTTTCCAGACCACATTCTAGCAAGATCATAAACAGAACAGCCAGAAAGGATCTGGGTGGTTCCTCCTTGAACAGGGAGCATACACTCTAATCCCTTGCCTTGGGCAAAAACTATAAGGACTGTATTCCTTAATTTTAGGATTATTTTCTGCCCACTTTTTTGGACTTTTGGCTAATGTGGCATACTTCTCCAAAACCCACCACCTGCAGGATAGAATTCAAACCCCTGGAATGAAGACTATGGGGAAGCTGGGGGGTTCCACATGGATTGCCCTCCTCCGATGCTGGAGGTTCTATTCCCCCTCCTTTGCTTATCAATCTTTCTATTAGTCTTTCCTTGTCAATAAGCTTTGTCCTGTTGCTGATCCAAGTGGTCTGTGATTTCATTCTTCACATCCCAAGACCAAAAGAACCCAACACAGAGAAATTCCGGCAACAATGGGGTCTCTCCATGTGGTCTGGACTTCTCACAGCATGGTATCTGGGTTCTGAGATGGAGTTTCCCAGAGAAAGTGTTTCAAGAAGCAAAAGCAGAAGCTACACAGCCTCTTCTTCCCTAACCTCAGAAGTGACGCATGTCGCTTCCACTGCATTCTAATGGTTACAAGATCAGTGAGAACACTAAGATTTAAGGGAGGAGAATTTGTCCCACATCACAATTGGAGAAGCATCAAAAAGTATGTGGCAAGTTCTAAAATCTGCCACCGTGCTATCAGAAGTGATTGCCCCAATGCAGAGCCATCTTCTCCTCAGATAATGCCACCCTTTCCACAGAAGTACAATGACAGCTCTGATGCCCATTCCAAAAAATGAGTTCCAAAATTGCACTGGCCTTGGTGCACAGCTTCCCCAGGGGGCGTACCTCAGAAGTGACTGCAGTGATTTCAGCAATGAGATACGTAGACTTTTTCTAGGATGAGTTTAAACTTAATCGTCTGAACTTTATACTGTGCTATGTGACAATCCCCTGGCCATGTCCTGGGAACCAGGCTACAGTTTCTTTCCTCTACAGTTCAATCACATATGTCCCTAATCCCCCCATGGATGTAGCTCAGGGAAGTGTGTGCCAGGTACACCACACTGTACAGTAGGAAAGGTTATACACTGCACAAAGATATCCAGCCACCCCTGGTCTAGTCATGCAACTTGCTCTTTGCAGCATCCACCCAAAGAGGCTATTTTGCCTAACTGGCCCCAAGGTCCTAAACAGAATGGCAACCTGGGGTATGCAGTCCTGTCTCAAAGAATTTCATCATCCTTTGCCATCTGCTTTCTATCAGTCCTGCACTCTCCTGTCAAATGTACTCCTGTGTGCACGGTGACAGGAAGGACAGTGAACACAGAGCTGTGGTGTTGCAGTAAGTAGTGAAGCCACTAGAATATACACAGTGCTGCAGAATGCAGATGGGAGGACGCTTCTGACTGAGAAGGTGGAAAAAAGGAGGATTTTTGCAAAGATAGCCTCTGAACAGGCAAGGTTTAGTGAGGCTTAATGAAGAGGGGCGTGGGGGAGTCATTCCCAGCAAAGGAACTAAAAGTATAAAGGGATAAAAGGGAAAGTATAAGCAGATAATGGGATAGAGATGCCTTTGGCTGGAGCACAGAGAAGCACAGGGAATTAGGCAAGAAGAGAAGTCAGGCAGACACCAGGCTTCTGTGGGAAGGGGCCCTCTCCTGAGGCACAACACCTGCTGGTGCTCCCCCCATGTGTCCTCAGATCCTACGTGGGTTCTTTGTGCCCCCCACGCCCTTAGCTTCCATGTGCTTTGGTAGGCTGCACCAGCAGGTGACTGCCTTTAGGCTACTTAGAGCCACTTTAGCCACACACTTAGAGACCCAGTACTGCCTGGAGTTTTACAGGGAGCTGCCCATAGCCAACACCTGGCTGTGAAAGCCTATGAAAGCCCAGCACCCTTACCTTGAGTTGGGGCAAACTCTGTGGGGTGAATTATACTTCAGATCACTTCATAGATTATGCTGAGGCCAGAACACCCCCTGAAATGTCATCCTGCTCCTGTTCCCCCATCCTGCTTCCCCACTCCCTTACCATTTTCCTTTGGGGCCCACCCTTACTGGCCACTTCACATAAATCCTTCTCAGGACAAAGAATGTGACTGAGACATGAGGAATGTGCCCATGTTGATTCCTGGTTTGAGTTTAACCTAATTAGGCGTAAGTAAATGCAAACCAAAGCAGCAAAAGACTGACTCTGTCTTTCCCTCTGTCTTAGTCTATTAGTGCTGTTATAGCAAAATGCCTTGGACTGGGCAATTTGTAAATAACAGAAATTTATTTCTCACAGTTCTGGAGGCTGGAAAGTCCAAGATCAAGGCACCAGCAGATTCAGTGTCTGGCCAGGAATCTCTGCGTCAAAGACGGTGCCTTGTTGCTGTGTCCTCACACGGCAGAAGGGGCAAGGCAGCTCCCTTTAACCTGCTTGATGCAGGCACTAATTCCATTCACGAAGGCACAGCCCTCATCACTTCATCACTTCCCAAAAGGAAAAGGCCTTGCCTCTTAATTCTATCACATTGGGTTTTAAATTATAACACATAAGTTTAGGAGGAACGCTAACATTCAGACCATACCACCCTCCTGATTCCACCCTGCCCCACTCCCAAAAATACACTATTTAACTCACTGAAGCCAGAACACCCAGAAGCATTTGCTCCCATGCCATTGTGGCACATTGAAAGAACTAGAATAACTTTTCACAGTTGGGTCCTCTTCACTCTAGAGCCCCATAGAACCTTGAGAGCCACAGAGGAGAGGCACTAGCCACCATGGTTTATCTTAAGCAGGAGTAATATTCAAAATATTTAACAACAGTACAGCATAGGCACTGAGACTGGATGACAGCTGCAAACAATCAGTATCCTGTGGTTCTCTCATTGTTCTGGGTCAAAGAAAAAGGCCCTTTATAACCTAACCTTTCCTAGAGCTCAAAGACAACATCTTAGACTTCTGAATCACTTTCCCAGTGCTAGGCTGAAGTAATCCCAGGTCTGTCATTTACTATCCAAGTGTCTTCAAACAAGTTACTAATGTACTCAGCCTTTACTGTTTAATCTGTGAAATAGACTACGAATGGCACCCTTTTTTTTTGATGCCCTATTATTTATTTTTTTTTAAATACATGTATTTGATTATTCTTCATTACATTGTTTCCCCCCACCCCACCCCTCAGTGGTAAGACAGAATTGATTTACAGAAAAGAATACAGAAAACACTAAAGCTCCTGGTAGAGGGAGAGAATTCAAGTGGGGAGAGAGAAGCTCTCTCCGTTCCTCTTCCAGTCTTTCCCCGTCTCCTCCTTTAGGCCTTTAGCCTCAGGGTATGTATAGGTGTATGGGTTCCTTGGCCAGGAAACTGATGAATACAGTCCCTTCTGCTGGGGGCAAGGTGAATGAGTGTATCAATGAATGGATACAGTCCACTCATAGAATTGAGGCCTAGGAAATTCACAAGAAATTGACCTAGGCATAGGAAATGGGGGTTCCACATTTAGTCCTAAGGGTAAAGTGAAGGAGACACTAAGGCACAGGTATCTCCTCAGCAATTTTCCAGGCTTTTTGGCTATTGAAGCCTCTGGTGGGTGTTGGAGGTCCCCCTCCTTGCCTGTCATCCAGCCCGCTGGCTCTTCAGCTGGCTGCCGCAGCACCAACACCACCAAGGGGGAGGCGGCAGATCCACCAGCTCCGCTGAGCTGGCTAACTGGCCTCTTCTTTTATTCTCCCAGTTGACATTCTATTCTTTCTAGAATCCTTTTCAGTAGGCCCTCTCTCCTTTTGCTGCCCCTTATACTTTTTGTAAACAGAAAGCCCTCCATGGTTGTTCTGAAAGGGAATGTGTTAAAATCGTCATATGTTTTAACCTGAGGCTCATCATTCAACAGCTATTTATTGAGTAGCTACTTTGTGTTCTCGAAAAGCCATTCCTTTGTATTCCCTGTCCAAAAGGATTTAGAAGCTTCCAAAATCTTTGTTTGTATCTGGGCAGAGCTAAAAAGCAAAGACAGAACAATAGTTAATGGTTGTTTTAATTACTTTGGCAGCTTCTTGTGTCAGCAGCATTATGAACTGATTTTCTATAGAGGAAGAAAGATGTTAGATGCCAGAAAAACCTTCCATTGCTCTCAAGGCTTAGCAAGTGGTTCCTTTTATATCCTAGTTGAATGTCTGCCAGTTCACAAATTTGTTCAAAGAGATAAATTAGGGTTTTCAGTGAATGCTCATGGTTCTGCCCTTTAGGAGGTCCAGGTGTATAGAGGCAACACACTGCACGTGGAGTCCAGGCGATGAAAATGAGACTAAAAACAAGCCCAAGTCACAGTGAAGGCTGAGCAATTCACAACTGTGACTTTTTTTTTGGAGACAGAGTCTCAAGCTGTCACCCTGGGTAGAGTGCTGTGGCATCACAGCTCACAGCAACCTCCAACTCCTGGGCTCAAGCGATTCTCCTGCTTTCACCTCCCAAGTAGCTGGGACCACAACGCCCAGCTATTTTTTGGTTGCAACCGTCATTGTTGTTTGGTGGGCCTGGGCTGGATTCGAACCCACCAACTCAGGTGTATGTGGCTGGTGCTTTAGCTGCTTGAGCTACAGGCGCCGAGCCACAACTGTGACTTTTTTTAAAAAAAAGTTTTGAGTTGGAATGAAGCATCTGAGCACTTTCAGAAAGTTAGCCCATTTTAATGTGAGTGGTTATCACCTTTTAAAGGTATGGTAGTTCCTTCTGCCTGATGCTCTAAAGTGCCTCAGAGTAGGAATATTTTCAAGGAAAAGTTCTTGTTTATAAATATATTTGACATTCAAGTTACAGTCATTTAAATGAAACATTTAAAAACAACACCCATATTTTTCAGGTTAATTTCTGAGATGACTTCTTTTCTTGGTAAAGTGTCATTTAGTGGTAACAGGTTTTGCTTTATTTTTAAAATTTTTTTTCCCAGAGCAGGAGCCCTCTTCCCAGCTCTGTGGCATGTGCATATTTTATGTGTTTCGATGTGTTTGATGCCATGCGAAGTTTGAAAAGTTGAATGTTCATGTTTCTTAAAATGTCAGCTATGTCACTGAAAGATTTTTAAAGTGCCTCTCCCTTTTCTTTCTTCACCTTCCTTGGTCCTACAGTCAAGGGAATAATGCTGCTGCTGATACTGGACAGCACTTTGTTTGGCTTGAGGACATTCAGGCTCTGACGGGAGAAACCTTCAGAACGGATAAGAAGCCAGATCCTGCAAACTGGGAGTATAAATCTCTCTACCGAGGGGATATAGCAAGGTGTGCCTCATGCTTCCCCCCGATTTTCACTCTTGAGAAGTAATTTCTTTCTCCTCATCCTCTCTCAGCACTGACTTTTTGCTTGTATCCCCCGGCCCTCTGCCCCTTATAGATTCTATTGGATTTTATTTATTGTTAAGTTGTTTAGGCACATGTCTCATCTCAGGTTCTAAAATGAGGTCAGGTCAGATTAGCGTTATTTATTCCTGATGCTTCGTATAGTGCCTGGCATAATAGGTGTTCACTAAGGTTTTGCCGAGTAAATGAATCTAAAAATATCTTGTAATAATTAATCATAACAGAGTATCTGGTGATTATTTGGTCTAATGCCATTTTTTAAATTTGTAAAACCCTTTTAGTTATTGACCCCTCACATGAAGAAATGACATTTAATGGTAATGCTTCCAGCATATGCTATCAGATAATCATAAAAATAACTGGTAGTATTTGCTTCAGTAATGAGTTTGAACTTTTCCCCTCTGCCAGTCAAAAATGTTTGAGTACTTATTAATCCCTTTAGATTGTTAGTACTTTGTAAGAAACTGTTGGAAACAAAAAGAACAATAGCAAGACCCCCATCTCTACTAAAAATAGAAAAATTAGCTGGGTGTTGGGTGTTGTGGTGGGTACCTTAGTCTCAGCTACTCAGGAGGCTGAGGCAGGAGGACCACCCGAACCCCAGAGTTTAAGAATGCTGTGAGCTAGGCTGATGCCACAGCACTCTAGCTTGGGCAATAGACTGAGACTCTGTCTTGGAAAAAGATAAAGAACAATGATGACACACAATCTATATTTCCCAACAGTTTATAGGTAATGAAAATTGAAGGTAGAGAATCATGAATCATGGAAGATAAAGCCAAGAGGAGATCTTGAAGATGATGCTTTATTGGCTAATTACTTTGTAAAATAAATTCAGTTTATATTACCTTGCTGCAGGTCCAAATTTTAGTCCATCTGATACTATGCCTCACCACATAAATAATCCCAGATAAAATTTCCTTTATGATGAGTTAATCTCAATTGTTTTTCAGTGCATATTTAATCTACACACTCCCACAGAAACCTTGTGGCTGAAAATGAATGACTGCCATATTTCAAATGTATTCATATATTTTTGAGTTAATTTTAATACTCTCTGAAGTCTTGTGTTCCAAGCCACCACAGGGTAGTCCACAGATATGTTGGGTTTCCAATAAAAGATGGGGAAGCCAACATTGATTGGGCCTGAGGTGTGTGGCCATCATCCTGTGTTTGTTCTTTTAACCTGTCTGGTCCTCTGTGAGAAGGAGGAGGAAAGCTCTTTTCATTTTGTGAAGGAGGAAAAGGAATCTGAGAGAGGTTAATAACTGCTTAAGACCATGGAACCAGGGCATGGATTTGAACCTGTGTGCTTCTAACTTCAAATGTTCTTTCACTGTCTGCAAATAAAGATGAGACTGGTTGTGTGGTAGGACATTCTCTAGATTTGCAGAGGACTTTGGTTCTCATTCTAACTTTGTCATTTACTAGCAATATAATTTCAGGCAAGTTACCTAACCTGTGTGAGCTTTGGCTTCCTCGCTTGTAAATTGTAACTCCTGCTATGCCTTGCATTCAAATAGCAGAGATATTTGATATGGAACTGGAAATTAGTGTGCAAATATAAAGGGTTATTCTTTATTAATAGATGAAAAGGAGGAGAAAATATTAACGAAGCATGGCTCTTGAGCTTCTGCTAATGAATGGCACAGACCTTAAGAAGACAGTAATTATAGATAAATGTATTAATCTAAACTGCAAAGATACTACTATTAAAGGGCTTATGGCAATGTTGTGATTTCCTCATAATTTAGTAAAATTATGGGGCAAACCTTGCCTGGATTAGCAACTCTGTAACTGTTAGTGGTCCAGTTCTAGGAAGATACTGATCCCTTGGTACTCTGGGCTGGTCAGAGGACGGTAAAGCATTGTAGCAGGTACCTAATTGTTCACAGTTTAAGAGGGCATTGATAGGAAGGTAAGCAGTCTCTTAATGATTTGGCACTGTCACATGAGGCCTAGAAGAGGGTTTTATGGATACTTGGCCTGCACCAGGGGTTTGATCATTGTTTTTTAAGCTTTGTTGGACTGTCTCTGTGACTTGTGAAGGCAGAATCAGGACTAGTGAGTGGAAATTCTGGGAATCAGATTTGGCTCAGGACATTTTCTACTAGTGTGAGCATTTCCTTAGTGACACTATGTGTTGGAGTGTCGTGGTCAGCAGGTGCTAGGTTCCACAGTTCCTATGTAACGTGAAAATTATACAGAGTCAAAATTACCTTTGGAAAATTCCTGAGGACTAATAAACTGTCTGTGAAGTTTAGCTCAGTTTTTTTCCCATTTTTGGAATAGATTGTTATTTCTTTGGCTATATACCAGATAAAATAGTTGGCTTAGTTTAGGAGCCAACTTTTATAAAATAATTATTATTTAAACCTACTAGCTTTTACTATATGGCAGACATTCTACTAAGGACTTTACATATTTAGACTCTTTTGACAGCAACTGTGTGATCTAGGCACTGTTATTCCCATTTTACAGATGAAACTGAGGCACAGACAGGTTTTAATAACTTAATCAAGGTCACCCAGCTAGTAAGTGGTAGAATTGGGTTTTGGACCCAGGCAGTCTGGCCTTGTGAGTGGCATGTGCGAATGAAAGCCACTGATTAATGTCACCTAGCTCTGTTTTCTGTAAGGCAGAACTATATTCTCCCCCTTCCTCTTCTCCTAGCCCCATCCTCTTTTTTTTTTTTTTTTTGTGGCCAAGTGCCTGTAGCTGTGTTCATTTAAGTTAAAAGTGTGTATGTTACCCAAACAAAGTGGTGGTTCCTACCTCTGGGATTATTCTGATTAGCTGATTATTTGATAAAGATTTTATAGGAAAAGTGCTTTCATTTGGGGGAATATTAAATTTCATCCTAGGTTCTAATTATTAAGATTCTATGCTAAGTGATAAGTTGATACAACCTAAATGTCTAACAGTAGGGAAATGGTTAAGTAAATTATGGCATAGCCCATCCAAAGGAACAATTTAAAGCCAATAAAGATATTTTCTAAGACTAATGATATGGGGAAATACTTGAAAATAGGGGGGAAGGCCTGAAACTATATGATATAAACTATTTTTTAAAAGGATGTGTGTATACGTGTGAGATACATATATAAAGAGATATATAGTGTCTGAAAAGTAGATCATTAGGTAGGCCAATAGATTTTTTCCCCCCCTTCCTTATCATTTTCATCTAATTTGCTATAAAAATACTACTGCCAAAGTCAGAAAACTCAGTAAATATTTTTTAAGGAGATTATATGAGTAAAATACTAGACATTTTTAATGAAACTAATGAGAAATCACTACTATTAAAATAGCATTATAGTAGTTAAGGAGAACAAAGCTAGTTAGGTTAAAATTGGTTCCTTAGTGAATGACAGACTTATTTATTTATTCATTTATTTATTTTTGAGACAGAGTCTTTTTCTGTCACCCTAGGTAGAAACCTGTGGCGTTATAGCTCACAGAAACCTCAAATTATTAGGCTTGAACAGTCCTCTTGCTTTAGTCTCTTGAGTAGCTGGGACTGCAGGTGTGTGCCACTATACCTGGCTAGTTTTTTTTTTTATTTTTAGTAGAGACAGGGTCTCACTCTTGCTCAGGCTGTTCCTGAACTCCTGAGCTCAAGCAGTTCTTTCTCTTCAGCCTCCCAGAGTGCTGGAATTGCAGGCATGAGCCACCCCACTTGGCCAACAAGCTTTTTTAGAACTACTTTGGCAGTGTTTTATCTCATCACATGTTTGTCAAGGTTGTTTCTGTTTCATAAGTGGAATGGTGAGATTATCCTGAGGTAATCTGGAGAGGACTGGGAGAAAGGATAGAGAAAAGGTTTGAGGGAGAATTTATGTGCTCATATGAGGAAATATTTGTTTCAAGTGGAATTCACTACACTCCAGCAGTGAGGGATAAGGCAGGCAGAGGGTGCTTGTGGACAGCAGTGAAGCCACAGAGAGAGCCTGGGCTGGGCCAAGGTGATGTGGAGGCAGAGCTTTCTGGGAGGTGACAGAAGGTGGAGGCAGCTGTCTCTCCCCTTCTTCCCACCGCATTTTATTAGGAACATTTTCAAATACACAGCAGAAATCGAAAGGATTTGACAGTGAATATTCATATATATACACACGCCTTCCATTCTGCCATTATCCTTGTACCGTGCTTGCTTTATCATTTACTGGTCCATCCATTAACCCATCTTATTTTTTTGGTGCATTTCAAAGTGATCTGCAGACATTAATAGACCACCCCTAAATATTTCAACGTGCTTTTTTAAAAGTAGAGTTTGATTTTTTTTTTTAGTTTTTTCCTTCCAATTTAAAATGTACATACAATGTGATGCACAAATCTTCATTCTCTGAGTTTTGGCAAATAAATATACAATATCACTCTGACTTCCAAAATTTTCTTCATGCTCCTCCTTGGTCAGTCCACACTCTTCCTATCCCAGAGGCAATCACTGTTTGATTTTTTTCTACCATCAAATGATTTTGCCTGTTCTAGAATTCCATATAAGTGAAATCAGACCATGTATACTCTTTTGTGTCTGGCTTCTTTTTTTTTGAGACACAGTTTCACTTTGTCTCCCTTGGTAGAGCGCCATGGCATCACAGTTCACAGCAACCTCCAGCTCTTGGGTTTAAGTGATTTTCTTGCCTCAGCCTCCCAAGTAGCTAGGACCACAGGTGCCCACCACAACGCTGGACTATTTTTTTGCAGTTCAGCTGGGGCTGGGTTTGAACCCGCCACCCTAGGTATATGGGGCCGGTGCCCTACTCACTAAACCACAGGCGCCACCCCATGTGTCTGGCTTCTTTCACTCAGTATGATGTTTTTGAGATTTGTCCATGTGGCATTTATCAGTAGTTTGTTCCTTTTTACTTCTGGGAATATTCCAGTGTATGGCTGTACCACCATTCGTTTATCCGTTCTTTTATCGATGGACACCTGGACTCGTTCCAGTATTTGGCTGTCAAGAATAAAGCTGCTGAGAATGTTAGTGCTCAAGTCTTTACATTTGGTTTCCTTTTTCTTTTCTTTTCTTTTTTTTTTTTTTTGAGACAGAGCCTCAAGCTGTCACTCTGGGTAGAGTGCTGTGACCTCACAGCTCACAGCAACCTCCAACTCCTGGGCTCAAGCGAGTCTCCTGCCTCCACCTCCCAAGGAGCTGGGACTACAGGCGCCGGCCACAACGCCCGGCCATTTTTTGGTTGTAGTCGTCATTGTTGTTTGGCAGGCCCGGGTTGGATTTGAACCTGCCAGCTCTGGTGCATGTGGCTGGCGCCTTAGCCGCTTGAACCACAGGCACTGAGCCTGGTTTCCTTTTTCTTGGGTAAATTCATAGGAAAAGAATTGTTGGGTCATAGGTTAAGTCTGGGTTTAGTTATTTAAGAAATTGCCAGACCTTTTCCCAAAGGTAAATACCGGTTTACCTTCCCAGCAACAGTGGATGAGAGTCCTGTTACTCACCAACATTTGGTATTGTCATTCTCTTTAATTTTAACTAAAAACCATTCTAGTGGGTGTGTGGGATACCTAATTATGGTTTTAATTTGCATGTCCTTGTTGAATAATGATGTTGAGTACTTTTTCAAATACTTATTGGCCATTCATGTCTTCTTCTGTGAAATTTTGGTTCAAATTTTTTGCCCTTTTTAAAATCAGGTTGCTAACAGAAAAATGCACAATTTTCCTTAGCAAGAAACCTGTGCAAATATTCAGTAGTCATGTGTTTTTAACTCTGGGATCGCCTACATGTCCCATAAAAGCATTTTTTGTGTGTTGTTGCAGTTTGGCCAGGGCTGAGTCTGAACCTGCCACCCTCGGTATATGGGGCCAGAGCCCTACCCACATAGCCACAGGCGCTGCCACATAAAAGCATTTTTGAAGGGCAGCGCCTGTGGCTCAAAGGAGTAGGGTGGCAGGTTCCCATATGCCGGAGGTGGCTCAAAGGAGTAGGGTGGCAGGTCCCATATGCCGGAGGTGGTGGGTTCAAACCCAACCCTGGCCAGAAACTGAAAAAAAAAAAAGCATTTTTGAGCCCAGCCTCTTTTCCTGTAGAGTAGAAAATAACCAAATGTAATTTAATTTGGCACACTTTGTTTGAGGTTTAATAAAGGAATCTTAGGCCTATATGTTATCTTCTTAAGTAGGGACACAGGACAATAAGGAGAAAACAGGACTGGTCAAAGAGACAGGTGACCTTGTTTAGGAACTATGTAAAACAGGGAATGATAATTTCTGCCTTCTTGTCACATACGGCAGTTTGTTAACTACAAAGCTTCAGGAAAATAGAAATTACTAAGATCTAGAAGACAGGCATGATCTTAAATTCATGAAATGTTAATGAACAGTTGAAATGTTATAAGAAGAAATCAAGCAAGTGGAAAAAAGTTAATTGCTGCTCCTTATATGTCTCTAAACAGAAACAATTTGAAGGTGCGGTGCATTCGTCTATATGCAGTTAACTGACGTAATAAGAGTTTAGGTCTAGTAAACCTTCAGTTATTCAGAGGTAGTATCCACATTCCCTCAGTAACAGTTTTTCTTTTTCTAATATAAGATACAAGAGGAAAGGAGACTCCTGCCTTGGCATTAACCCTAAGAAGCAGTGCATATCTTGGGAAGGGGCTTCTGCAGAGAAGAAGCATTCACGCAAGCAGGTTGAACGCTATTTTACAAAGAAGAGTGTGGGATTAATGAACATTGATGGAGTTGCTGTTAGCAGTAAAAATGAACCTCCCTCCTCTGAGCCAATCTCATTTATACCAGTAAAGGACTCAGATGATGTGGCTCCTCCTGCTACAACCTGGTTGAATCCTCTGGGCATTTATGATCAGTCAACCACACAGTGGTTACAAGGACAGGGTCCTCCAGAACAAGAAGCAAAGCAGCCAGAGTTACTGCCAGACAGTGAGAGTGCCGTTCTCAAAGCCAAGGTGGAAGAGTTTAACAGGAGGGTTCGGGAGAATCCTCGAGATACTCAACTGTGGATGGAATTTGTTGCTTTTCAGGTAAGTGTTATTGTTCTGGTTGCTTGCCTTGGAATGGCATTCCTGATTTTGGGTGAACTGGTTTACTTGGCAATAATTTTTTAGCTCCTGTGAGGGACCCTGACACTGGGCATGTAAAGATTATAGTTCTAGCTCTGAGCTTGTTCAAAGTCCAGTGAGGAAGACTGACGTGTGAAGATTCAAGGCAACCTGGGGTAGTAAGTGCTATAAAGTGTCATTTGGGAGTGGAGTGAGGGAGTGACTTACAGTGAGAGAAGGAGACAGGGCTGCCAAGGAAAGGTGAAATTGGAACAGAATCTTGATGTTCATCAGGCAAGTGGAGGCATTTCTGAGTACAAACAGAACAGGCAAAGTGCACTTGTGAAAGAGAAAGGGCTGCTCAGTAAATTATCCAGTTAGAGCTATGTACTCTTTTTCTAAAACAGCAATTTGTCTTAGTCTCTCATTTTGAGCCAAAGAGTTAGTGCTTTTTTTTTTTTTTTGTAGTTTTTGGCCGGGGCTGGGTTTGAACCCGCCCCCTCTGGCATATGGGGCCAGCGCCCTACTCCTTTGAGCCATAGGTGCCGCCCTAGTCTTTCATTTTGAACCACTCATACAGTTAACCATATTTTGTCCTGTTTGGCCATTTTATTGGTTAGTTTGGCTTTTCAGAAACATTTTTCAAGGTATTACATCCTAGTAATTGACATTTAGATCTTAAGTTTAAAATGACAGAAAATCAAGTGAAATAAATAAAAGATTAAACATACTAGGTGACATAAATACCTTAGGAACCAGGTTTTCATTAGAAGAAATTGTGATAAACAAGTGGTTTGAGAAAGTCAATAACATTTCTATTGGGGGTTGTAAGTAAATCTATGCATTGTTGAAACTATGAGGATCATCTAGTTCCATTTACATTTGTAAATTGGTGTTTTTGTTGTTGAGGACGAGGTCATGAAAAGTCCTGGCCTGTATGCCATCGATGAAGGAGAGCAGGAAAAGCGAAAGAGGTCCCTGAAGCTCATTTTGGAGAAGAAGTTGGCCATTCTGGAGCGGGCCATTGAAAGCAACCAGAGCAGTGTCGATCTGAAACTGGCTAAGCTGAAGCTCTGCACAGAGTTCTGGGAGCCCTCCACTCTGGTCAGAGAGTGGCAGAAACTGATGTTCTTACACCCCAATAATGCAGTCCTTTGGCAGAAATACCTTTTATTTTGCCAGAGCCAGTTTAGTACTTTTTCAGTATCAAAAATTCACAGTCTTTATGGAAAATGCTTGAGTACTTTGTCTGCTGTTAAGGATGGCAGCATCTTATCTCACCCTGCATTGCCTGGCACGGAAGAGGCCATGTTTGGTAAGGAGATAACCAGGTCTAGTTATGTGGGAGGAATTAGACTTTGACAGATTTGAAAATGAGGATTTATTTTTGGTGTATTTTAGCAAAAGTCTCAATTGTCTGATAGAACTGTTTTGTTTCAGTTTTTTAGAGTATTGATTATTACTCATTGATTATTACAGATTTCTCCCTACCCCACAGCTCCTGTAGTGGGTGGGAGGCATTAGAGCTGGTAAAGTTGGGAAAATATTATTGGACAAGAACTTCTTTCTACCTGCTAACCAAGTAAACATTAAGTCTCATAACTGCTTTGGCTGTCGATGGCCTTATCCGTTGAGATACTTGTACTTGTCTCACCCATTTATAGAGTGTGCAGCCAAAGTGTATGTGAAATGCCACAAATGAGAACCACTGCACAGATATGTTATTGGTATTGTTATGTTATTACCATTTTTGGTGTGTCTCAAAGAAGCCTAGAGTATAAATTTTGGTAGTAATGCAGTATAGGAAGCAGCATGTTCTGCAAGAGCCGGAGAATATCACTCTTGTACTTGAATCCTGGGTTTGCCCTTCACTGGTTCTCTGTGACCTTGGACAAGTTCTTTAATCTGTATGGGCTCCACTTTCTCCATTAGCAGCAATAGTATAAACCTGCTTTAGAGCACTCATTAGTGCACATTAAATGAGATAATATGTGATGAATCTAGCTCAGTGTCTGGAACATAGCAGACATTTATTTGATTAAAACCTCTGCTACTGAATATTACTATTAGTGTCTGCAGATAGTAAATATATTGCTCTAGAAATGATAATCTTTTATCACACTGACATAAAGAGTTTTGCCTTTGATGCCATTTGAAATTTTGAATAGCTTAATGTTATTTAGTAAATAGAATTGTAACCCAAGTGCAATGAACTGAAATCGTTCCAGTAGGGAACCTTGATTTGTTTACAGGGGACTCTGAACATAGGATGAAAAAGGCTGGTGTGTAATGCCATCTAGTGATCACTTGAATACAGCTCTTTGCTTTCCCATAAAAATCTGCTACGCCATCCTTTTCCTGTAATTTTTCTTATAATAATGAGCTTTGAGTATTTGATCATCAACATTCAGACCAACCTCTTGACTTATTTTTATGTACTATTTAATTTTTATCATCAATATTTGTATTCTCTAATGGCTTCATGTGAAAACTAGAATAAATATACTTTCATCTTAGAATATCTGTTACAGCTTTATAAACATAATAGTAGTTTCAGGTGTAATGTTCTATTAGTAGCCAGTTACTGAGAACTTATGTTCTTTACCTTTAATGGTATCAATAAGAATTCTTTCCCTTTGCCCTCATGTTTGCAGCACTCTTTCTTCAGCAGTGCCACTTTCTACGGCAGGCTGGTCACTCAGAGAAGGCCGTCTCTTTGTTCCAGGCCATGGTTGACTTCACCTTCTTCAAACCTGACAGTGTGAAAGATCTGTCTACCAAAGTACAGGTAAGCTCTGTCTCCGTTGGGGGTTGGGGGCTGGTAGGAGATGTGTATCATGGAGGGTGTTGGTAGTATTTTTGAAATATCTTATCCTTCTTTATATCAGTCCTGCTAAGGATGATTTCTCAGAAATATTTCAGTAATCCAAGGAGAATTCCATAGTGAAAGTAGTGAAATATGGATAGATAAAAGCAGATTCCCCCTCCTCCCAATATAAAGACTGATGACCTTTCTTTTCTTTCTTTCCTTGTTTAAATTCTAGTTATCTGTACCGGTCAGATAAACTATTTCCATGCCATTTTAAACCATGTATCCCTCTTCCCCACCTTTGTACATTCTAGTCTGGGTCTTGTGTCACTTTCTCATTTAACCTTTCCTTTATGTAAAATCTTTCCTTTGCTGAGTTGCAAAGAAGTAAAATGGAGGTACCATGTCAACACCCATCCTAACTGAGGAGGGTTTAATGTTTTAGGTGACAAGCACACATTGCCAATATTTATTGTATGAAGCAATTGTAAAAACCTTACAGAGCCATGCATGTAAGAAACCTGCCTTTTTCCATTAAAAAACCCTTAGTTTCCTTCTCTTCAAAGAGGGTGTGGTGGAGGATGGGTAGACTGACTTTATGGTGAACCTTTATGAGGTCTTTCTTTAGAGGCCAAAGTCTCCATC
Organism: Perodicticus potto; assembly: GCA_963574655.1. Taxonomy (NCBI): domain Eukaryota; kingdom Metazoa; phylum Chordata; class Mammalia; order Primates; family Lorisidae; genus Perodicticus; species Perodicticus potto. Next base: position 14,667 of record CAUYRH010012692.1, on the reverse strand, counting down.
ACATGGAAATTTCATAAACTGTCAGTAAAGACTGTTTATCATGATGCTACCTCTAGACAAACTTGGATTAAAGAATTATACCAGTTAATATTAGCATAATTGATTATTAATAAGCCAGATAAAGTAATTTTAAGACTTCCTTTGATATTTTAAGAATATGTTATGCTGCAGAAGTGATTCTTAGATGACTCTAAGGAGCCTTAAGGTTCAGAATCAGACTCCTTCATCCCCACTCCTTTACTGAGACTCACTGTGATGACAGCAACACAGGTGGTGTGAGGGCTCTGTCCACAAATGTGATGCATGGAAGACCACTGCTCTGGAGTGCAGAGAGACTCCGATGCACTTTCCTGAGGTTTTAAATACTAACAGCATGTTTAATTCCAAAGCTCACATGACAGCTTTGAAAATTAATTAACAGTGTTCCATATTGCTTTTATAACGGAGACATTGTTACCATAAACACAGTAGTGTAACATAACACAGGCAGAGTCTGATATTACTGGTCTGTATTTCTGTGGAATAAACACATTGGTTATAATCATTTATCACACTTTTAAAAAAATGCCCTTTTTCTTGAGTGCACTTTCTTTCACACTTACAAGAGGAAAATTTATAAAGGAGTGTAGTCTTCCTAGTTCCCCCTTTCGAGGGCAGCTAACATGCTGTCAGAGTACAGAGTCTATGTCAGCATCTTTGCCCTGTTCTGACATGACTTCCCTGAAGACCACACTCTTCCCGGCGTGTGTGGCACTGACTGGGGCTCAGACCAGATAATCCTGCAGCTCCTGGCTCATGATGAGTTTGTCAGAAGCCTGCTTGTCCTTTTCAAGAGGTTCTTTACAAAAGCTTTCATTGAGTACGCTATTGGCACACTACTACTTTTAAAGTCCTATTGTCAGCTGATAGTGTGATCATGTTTCTGTTCGTTGCTGTGTTTACCTTCTGTTTCATAGGGAATGTTTTATTGCCAGTGAACTGGTTACCACACACTGCAGACCTGATGCCTGAGTGAATGTGGAAGGTTTTAGGGGCCAGGCTATTTTTTGGAGATAAAGCCTCAAGCTGTCGCCCTGAGTAGAGTGCTGTGGCATCACAGCTCACAGCAACCTCCAACTCCTGGGCTCAAGCGATTCTCCTGCTTCCGTCTCCCAAGTAGCTGGGACTACAGGCACCCGACACAATGCTCGGCTATTTTTTGGTTGCAGCCGTCATTGTTTGGTGGGCCCGGGCTGGATTCGAACCCGCCAGCTCAGGTGTATGTGATTGGCGCCTTAGCCACTTGAGCCACAGGTGCTGAGCCGGGGCCAGGCTTTTAAATGCAGACATTTTATGCTCTTGCTGCCTACCATGTTCAGATCTGTGCTATCAAGCATTTATTGAGTTTCTACCAGGTGCTGAGTATTGTTCCAGCAATATATAGTTACTTAAGATGTGGTTGTGTCCTCCAGAGTTCACTGTCTGTCTGGTTGAAATTTCCTGTCAAAAGGTCCTGAAAGCAACATGACTTTCAGGGATCAGTTAGGGGGTCTAGTAGTATTAAGGGAACTGGCAATGACGCTGTCCTAGTTAGATTGGCCTGGCAGGATCAGAACAATGAATCCACTCGTCTCCTACCCAGCTGCAGGCTCTTCTTGCTGAAACATGGCCAGTCTTTTTTCTGACTTCATCTTGGAAGTGTTATCACTTTTGCTGTATTCTCTGTCAGAAGTAGTCACTATGTTTAGCCCAGAGGCAGGGTTAGGGGGTGTGGGGGCCACCCTGGAAGTTGCCTACCATGCTGGATAATTCTTTTTTGTGTTTTGGGGTGTGTATCATCTGTCTACTTCAAAGACTGATGGCAAACATGATTTCAGGAATCATAAGCTTCTCGTATGTCCACCAGCACTCATTTTGCCCCCAGACTCAGCAGTTTTGTACAAGGTAGGCCTAATGTCCATTGTTTATCTGAACAGGTGGAATTCTTTGAGCCTTTTTGGGACAGTGGAGAGCCCCGGGCTGGGGAGAAGGGTGCCCGAGGCTGGAGAGCATGGATGCACCAGCAGGAGCGCGGGGGCTGGGTGGTTGTCAACCCAGGTAAGGCACCTCTTGTGAAGATGTATAGTGTATACTTTTTTCTTCTGGAATTTGCTTTTTACATCTTCATGATTGTTTATCTGTATAAGCTATTAATTAGTAGCTTAAGAACATTGTGCAAACATCAGAATGCCAAAAGTACGAGAAGGGGATGCCATGGGAGAGCAGACTGTTTCTTCCCCTTAGAGCAGCAGTTCTCAAGTGGTGGGTCGTGACCCCTTTGGAGGTCTCCTGCATATCAGATATTTACATTATGATTCATAACAGTAGCAAAATTACAGTTATGAAGTAGCAGCGAAAATAATTTTATGGTTGGGGTTTAACCACAACATTAGGAACTATATTAAAGGGTTGTGGCATTAGGAAGGTTGAGAACCACTGCCTTCGAGGCTAAGTCTCTTGTATAATTTCAGATTTTCTAGTAGTCACATTAAAAAGGTAAAAAGAAACAGATGACAGTAATACTGATAATGTATTTTATGTAACCTAGTATATGAAAGCATTATCATTTCAGCATAGAGTCAACATTTTAAAAGTATTAACTATATTCAGATGCCAATCACATGTAAAAAATTGAAACAAATTATTAAATAGATATCTTGCATTTTTTCAAATACTAATTCTTTGGACTCTGGTGCATATTTTACACTTGTAGCATATCTCAGTTCAGACTAGCTACTTTTCAAGTACTTAGATAGATATGTGATAATGGCTAGGAATTGGAAGCAAACTCTTAGGCTTTCAACCATTGCTTCACTTCCTGAGAGGCAGTTTGAGCACAGAGGGAACTCTGCCAGGCAGACTTTTATGGAATATACTGGGGGAAAGTGGAGTGGACTAGGACTCAGGAGACTGGCCTTCAGGAGCAGGCAGCTTCTCACAGGTGTAACCTTTCTGCACCTTGGTTTCTTCATCTGTAGAATGAAAATTTTGGATTAGATACTGTCTTTGAGGTAGTTCAGCTCTCTGGGCCAGGTGGTATCGCTAAGGTTCAGCTTTAAGGCCAGGTGGTTACCACTAAGGAGTAGTAGAGGCCCTTCAGGTGTTTTACGGGTAACTCTGCTGTGTGCAGTGCAGTCAGGTGATGGTCCTGCCTCCTTAGGGCTACAGGAGGCTCGTCTGCTTACATGTCCCTTGAGAGTTGTTCTTCAGGCTAACCAACGGTTTTATGTATGAAGAAGATACCCTTTGTGAAATGAAAGTAGATTATTGTGCTCTTAGCCACGGAGCCTGCAAGGAGCAAGGGCCCTCAAATCAAAGTCTTAGTGTATTCTTTATTTCTGTCTGACTCAGCATGAGTCTGTGTTTTTAGATTTGGTTTCTTGTTGTTCATTTTATTAAGGAGGGAGATCATTACAATGCATAGTATCTGTTAGACTATTTGTCATATTCTGCATTTCTGTGATATGAAAATAGAGTTTTTATAGCAGCGTACAGAGGCTAAGTTAACATTATTTCTCTGTTAAGTGTCCAGAGTCTAGTCTAATGGTCACTTAAAATCAGATATAAAGTCAGTTTTCTCCAAAAGGTAATACAACTATTAAAATCTTAATTTTTATTATCAAGTTAGAAATCTTGATTTTTAATATCAAGAGATTTGATACTTACATTCCCTGTAAAGTTTCTAAATATTTTCATTATAGAGGATCGTCTACTGAATTTAATGAATTTCTTTATAATGAATTTAATGGGATTTCTCCTCCCCCCCCAAAAAAACTCCAGCAGGATCAAAAGCTGCTGATCAAATTTTACTTTATTTTTTAATTTATTTTATTTTTTATTGTTGGGGATTCATTGAGGGTACAAAGAACCAGGTTGCATTGATTGCATTTGTTATTTTAATTTTTTTAAATGTAATTTTATTTCTTTTGAGCCAGAGTGTCTGTTGCCCAGGCTAGAGTGCTGTGGCATCAGCCTAGCTCATACCAACCTTAGACTCTTAGGCTCAGGAGATCCCCTTGCTTCAGCCTCCTGAGTAGCTGGGACTACAGGCACACACCCCAACGACTGGCTAATTTTTCTGATTTTAGTAGAGATGGGGTCTTGCTCTTGTTCAGGTTGGTCTCAAACTCCTGAACTCAAGTGATCCTCCTCCCTCTGCCTCGCAGAGTGCCAGGATTACAGGTATGAGCCACCATACCTGGCCAACATATTTGTTTTTAGTTCTCTTGTTTATTCTGACATGTTTGGCGTATAGAGAGTAGTTAGGATTTTATCATGCATTAGGATTTTGTCATGAATTCTGAGGTAGTGCTTCTTCATAAATCATAGCTTAAATCTTCTCTCTTACCCCCATTTCCTGTTAGTATGGGGTTTTTATATGGGTCTGTCCAAAACCAGGTCATCTTTTGAAGTTAGTGTTGTAAATTCAGGTATCTAAGTCTGATGTGTAGTTCCCAGGAGTAATTTCTCCTATAAGAGTTTTTCAGAGAGATTAAAAGATTAAATGTAGATCTTTAGAAGAAGAAGATAAACAGTTAAATTCTGTGAGAAATTGAGAAGAGTCTTTAGGTAGAATTGGATTTAGAATACTAATGTTTATGTTATACTTTGAAATATTTGGAGTTTTTATTGATTGAATATTTTATTTTGACATACAGGTTCATAGAAAGTTGAAAGAATGTGCAGAGAGGTTTTGTGTACCCTTCACTTAACGGTAGTGCTACAGTCCAGTATTGCAAGGAATTGACTTTGGTACAGATGTCTGCAGAGTTTATTCGCATTACATCAGCTTTACATGCACTTATTTGTGTGTGTACTTGTAGAGATGGTACAAAGTTTTTAATCATGTGTGTAGCTTTGTGTAACTGCCACCACAATCATAATATAGAACTGTTCCATCACTACAAGGCTCCCTTGTGCCACCCTTTTTACACCTACTCCTCCCCCTTCCCTCAGCCCTGAGTGCCACTAATCTGTTTTCCATCTCTATTATGTTATTTCACAATGTTATATAAATGGAATCATATGGTATATAACTTTTTTAAAACAAAATTTAAGTTGTAAAATTCAACAGAGTTTACTATTTTAAAGGGTACAGTTCAATGACATTAAGTACCTTCATACTGTTATGCAGCTATTACCTTTATCCATCTCCAGAACTTTTTTTATCTTGCTTTACTGAAACACTGTACCTGTTAGGGACTAACGTCCTGTGCCCCTCCCCCCAGCCCCTGCAATCAGCATTCTACTTTCTTTCTCTATGAATTGTCCATATAGGAACCTCATATAAGTGGAATCGTGTAACATTTGTTCTTTGTTTTTTTTTTTTTTTTTTGAGACAGAGTCTTATTATATCGCCCTCAGTAGAGTACCATGGCATCACAGCTCACAGCAACCTCTAACTCTTGGGCATAAGCGATTCTGTTGCCTCAGCCTCCTGAGTAGCTGGGACTGCAGGTGCCTATCACAGTGCTCGGCTATTTTTTGGTTGCAGTTGTCATTGTTTAGCAGGCCTGGGCCAGGCTCAGACTCACCACCTTTGGTGTATGTGGCTGGCACCCTACTCACTGAGCTATGCCAAGCCAACATTTGTTCTTTTGTGACTGGCTTATTCCACTTAGCATAGTGTCTTCAAGGTTCATCCATGTGGCATAAGTCAAATTTCCTTCCCTTTTAAGGCTAAATAATAGTAGTCCACTGATTCAGTTCATCCATCTATGGACACTTGGTTGCTTCCACCTCTTGGCAGTTGTAAATAATGCTCCTATGAACATGCGTGTATAGTGTCCATCTGAGTTTCTGCTTTCAGTACTTCTGGGTATGTATTCAGAAGTGGGATTGTCTCTTCATATGGTAATTCTGTGTTTAGTTTTTTTTTTTTTTTTTTTTTTTTTTAGACAGAGCCTCAATCTGTCACCGTGGGTATAGTGCTATGACATCACAGCTCACAGCAGCCTACAACTGCTGGGCTTAAGCGTTTCTCCCATCCAAGTACTAACCAGGCCCGACCCTGCTTAGCTTCCGAGATCAGACGAGATCGGGCGTGTTCAGGGTGGTATGGCCATAGATGGCTTAAGCGTTTCTCTTGCCTCCTCCTCCCAAGTAGCTGGGACTACTACTAAAGGCACAACGCCCGGTGTTTTTTGGTTGCAGTTGTCCTTGTTGTTTGGCAGGCCAGGCTGGATTCAAACCCGCCAGCTCTGGTGTATGTGGCTGGCACCCTAGCTGCTTGAGCTATAGGCACCAAGCCACTGTGTTTAGTTTTTTGAGGAACCACCATACTCTTTTTGACAGTAGTTGCACCATTTTACGTTTGCACCAGGATTGCACAAGGGTTCCAGTTTTTCTACATCCTTGGCAGCATTTGTTTTCCTTGTAAATTTTTGAGATTGGCTTTTTTTCACTTAGCTTAATTCTCTTGGGATACATACAAATTGTTGCATTTATCAATAGTTTGTTAATTTTTTTTTTTTGAGACAGAGCCTCAAGCTGTCACCCTGGATAGAGTGCTATGGCATCACAGCTCACAGCAACCTCCAATTCCTGGACTCAAGCGAGTCTCCTGCCTCCGCCTCCCAAGTAGCTAGGACCACAGGCGCCCGCCACAACGCCCGGCCATTTTTTGGTTGCAGCCATCATTGTTGTTTGGCGGGCCCGGGCTGGATTCGAACCCACCAGCTCAGGTGTATGTGGCTGGCGCCTTAGCCTGCTGAGCCAAAGGCGCCGAGCCAATAGTTTGTTAATTTTTATTGCTGAGTAATATTCCTTCGTATAGTTGTAAAACAGCTTGTTTAAGTGTTCACCTACTGTAGGACATTTGGGTTGTTTATAGTTTGGGGCTATTATGAATAGAACTGCTATGAGCATTAGTGTGTAGGCTTTTGTGTGAAGATAGGCTTTCATTTTTCTGAGATCAGTGCCCTAGAATGCAGTTATATTAAGTGCATGTGTAGTTTCATGAGAAACTGACAAACTATTTTCCTGTGAGGCTGTTCCATTTTATATACCCTGTTTCTTTATTTCTTAGCATTGAACTTTATAAATGACTCGGGATTTTTTTTTCTCTTCCATTCTGCATGTTTGGAGTTAGGGAACAAAGTGAAATAAATTGTTGGATATCCTGAATTGATTTTTTAAGCAAGTTCTAGTGAGCATAGGTCATAATTAATTGCAAATCCTCTGGCTCAAAATTCTAATGGCTTAAAATCTAAATCAGTGCTGTCATTAAGCATTCTGAAACTGCTGTCTAAAACAGTAGCCTCTAGCCAACTGAGGTTATTTAAAATTAATTAAAATTTTAAAAAAATTAAGTTTTCCATTCTTCTACTAGCTACATTTGAAGTGCGCAGTGAGTCACACGGGCTACCATTAGCAGTGATGTAGAGCATTAACATCAGAGATCTGTTGGACAGTGCTATTTTAGAGTATGTGTCATTTCCTTTTTAATTGCTGCGATAGCTTTGAAAATCATCAGATTTCATCACTTTGTCTGTTTTTCCTGAGAACATGGCTGATTACAAGAGAGTCCCTGAATGCCACTGAGTGCTCTGGGCGGCTAGCCTGCCTTTTATGCATGTTAGTGTTCCAGGTACCCACCAAGGTGCCTGGCACAGCGGGCTGATTGAGTGGCAATGGTGGTTCTATTTGCTAATTAGAAGAACTAAGTTTTGTTGTTGTCTAGATGAAGATGATGATGAACCAGAAGAGGATGAACAGGAAATAAGGGATAAGACTCTGCCCAGATGGCAGATCTGGCTTGCTGTGGAGCGTTCCCGAGACCAGAGGCACTGGCGGCCCTGGCGCCCTGATAAAACCAAGAAGCAAACTGAGGAAGACTGTGAGGATCCTGAGAGACAGGCATGTATCCTCACCCCAGGAGGGAAGCTGACTGTTTTTGTGGGCCTTGGTTACCTGAAAGGAGGTTACTGGGGCTCTTTTAACACTTGGCTGGCTTAGGAGATGGCAGCCTGCTCCCACTCACAACTGTGGAAACTGACCTCCTGCCCAATATCAGGATAGCATTTCATTGGCTGCTGGTGATGGGGGTGCATGTAGTCCCTGGACGAGATAGTTCTTGTCACCTAGTAGATGGGTAGGCTCTCATGGTCACCCTTTGGAGATTATCTTCAGGTTAGTAAGTTAATTTCTCACAAGGAACCCTATGGGCTCAAGTTCAAAAAAACTCTAAAGCATTATCCTAGATTCTTTGTGTCCACTTTCCCCACATCACTGTTGGATCCTTGGAGACACAGCAGGTAGATTTTATTCTGGAAGACAAGAGGGACTGACCGTAGAGCCCATACTGAGACAGTCAGCATACAGTTTAATTTGCCAAAGAAAGAACTAGTGTTTATTGAATACTAACTGAATGCCAGGCACTTTGCTTATGTTATCCTGTTTACTGTCATGCAGACATGCTGCTGTATATTCAGTGGCCACTAGCTCTTTAAATTAAAATGAAGGAAGAAATGCTTTTTCAGTACCTTGAATTGATCCAGTTTCACAAGATACCAATTCTATTGCTTAGAGCTCTGTGACTCTCCCTATAAGTTAGGTTCCCTGAAGGCAGGAAGTTAGGCCTCTTGTCCACTGCTGTGCCACCAGTGGCTAGAACAGCACTTGTACCGTGGTGAGTGCTCAGTTAATGTTCTTGGATGGTGAAGTAGTATTTGTTTGTTGCTGGAACATCTGCTTTGGGCAGAGGGATCAGCACGAGAGAAGGCACCAGAGTGCCAGGAACATTTGAGGAGTGGCAGGTGGGATTGGCCGGATTGTAGTTCAGAGGCAGAGAAATAGGAAAAGAGATAGAGGCAGGGTGATCTCTGGGCAGAAAGGAGGGGCCAACTTCTGGGGAACCTCACCTCGCTGGAATGCTGGGGAGGTGGCTCTGCCTCACTGAATGGATTTTTCTTTGGTATTTGAAGATTTCATAGAGTTCCTGGTTACCCTTTGGAAGTTGATTCTCGAGACTCAGAATTCTAGGTCCAGGCGCGGTGGCTCACACCTGTAATCGTAGCACTCTGAGAGACTGAGGTGAGAAGATTGCCTGAGCTCACAGGTTTGAGACCAACCTGAGCAAGAGCGAGACCCTGTCTTTAAAAAAAGCTGGGTGTTGTGGCAGGCGCCCATAGTCCCAACTACTCATGAGGTTGAGGCAAGAAGATCAGCCCAAGAGTTTGAGGTTGCTGTGAGCTATGATGCTATGGCACTCTACTGAGGGTGACAAAGTGAGACTCTTCCTGAAAAAAAAGGACTCAGAATTGTAGCAATCTCCTGGAAACTGATTTGTGTAGCTGACTGCTGTTGTATCAGTTTTGTGCCATTTAGCTTTTACTCTAATCAAAGTCTGCAGAAGAACGGTTTTCTGACTTTTCTCTTTAAATATAAAGAAGCAGCTTTCTGATGACTATATGAGTCCCAGGTAGTTTAGTTTTTTTATGTGTGTGTGTTTTCTTTTTTGAGGTCTTACTCTTATCACCCTGGGTAGAGTGCCATGGCATCATCATAGCTCATAGCTCACAGCAAACTTAAACTCTTGGGCTCAAATGATCCTCTTTCCTCAGCCTCCTAAGTAGCTGAGACTACAGGTGTACACCACCACACCTAGCTCGTTTTCCTATATTTAGTGGAGATGGGGGTCTTGCTCCTACCTAGTCTCACATTCCTAAGCTCAAGCAATCTACCCACTTTGGCTTCCCAGAGTTCTCATTTTCTATTTTTAGTAGAGACAGGGTTTTGCTCTTGCTCAGGCTGGTCTTGAACGCCTGTGCTCAAGCGATCCACCTGCCTTGGCCTCCCAGAGTGTTAGGATTATAGGTGTGAGCCACTGTACCAGGCCTGTTTTTTTTTTTTTTTTTTTTTTTTTTTTTAGACAGGGTCTCACTCTATGGCCCAGGCTGGAGTGCAGTGGCATCATCATTGCTCACTGCAACCTCAAACTCCTGGGCTCAAGTGATTCTTCTACCTCAGCCTCCCAAGTAACCTCCCAAGTACAGGTGCATGCCATTATTCCCAGCTAATTTTCTACTTTTAGTAGAGACTGGGTCTTACTCTTGCTCATGCTGTTCTTGAACTTCTGACCTCAAATGATCTTCCTGCTTTGGACTCCCAGAATGCTAAGATTACAGGCATAAGCTACTGCACCTGGCTGGTGGTAGTCTAGTTTTATGGTGCTATGTTTTGATCTTTGCTTTGCTGGGGCCACAAAGACCAGTCAGATAAGCTGCACCTTGAGACAAAGGTAGTCTCGTTGGCCTTACATTTAAAAATTATTACATGAAAGCAACAAGGAGCCTGTGCAGTGAGCATTAGGTTCTTATAATCGCTCTTCACATGCTCTATTGCTCCTGTAGTTTCCTTTTTACCTTGCTCCTTTTTATCTATTTTTGAGTATATTTTTCATTTCCTGAAGCAATTTTGTACCAAGAAACCACAATAACAAAGTTTTTATCTTCCATCTTAAAATAAAAAAATTTCACAGTTGGGTTTTATCAAAGTAACTATAAAAGCAATTATGCGTGCTTTCAGAAGTGAACATCTTTCTAGATTTTCTGTGTTTCCATGAGGATACTTTGAAAGCTTCTAGCTTAAGCCTGTTCCTACCCTCGCTCCTTTCTAGTTGTTCCCACGTGCGAAGATGTTACTGGCACTGCAGGCTGCTGAAAGTTATTCACCAGTTGTCCAGGTGGCCTTGCGGACGTTTTTTGGTAAAAGAAAACTTAGCTCCTATCTATTTAAAATTTATTTTATTTTATTTTATTTATTTATTTATTTTTGAGACAGAGCCTCAAGCTGTCACCTTGGATAGAGTGCTGTGGCATCACAGCTCACAGCAACCTCCAATTCCTGGGCTCAAGCGAGTCTCCTGCCTGAGCCTCCCAAGTAGCTGGGACTACAGACGGCCGCCACAATGCCCGGCCATTTTTGGGTTGCAGCCGTCATTGTTGTTTGGCGGGCCTGGGCTGGATTTGAACCCGCCAGCTCAGGTGTACGTGGCTGGCGCCTTAGCCCGTTGAGCCATAGGCGCCGAGCCTTAAAATTTATTTTAATCTGAATGACGTTGCATCATTAGTACATCCATGTAAAAATAATTGTGGAAAATGATGAAGGCTTCCTTCTGTTTGTTTCATTAAATGAGTGACTTTGTCTTTGTCACAGGTGTTGTTTGATGATATTGGACAATCTTTGATCAAACTTTCCAGCCAAAGTCTTCAGTTCCAGTTGATTGAGGCCTTTCTGCAGTTCTTGGGTGTACCTTCGGGCTTCATCCCTCCAGCCTCCTGCCTTCATCTGGCCATGGATGAAAACAGCATCTTTGATAATGGACTTTATGATGAAAAGCCCTTGACTTTTTTCAACCCTCCATTTTCTGGGGTCAGCTGTGTGGGCCGCATGGACAGATTGGGCTGTCCTCGCTGGACCCGGGGTCACGATCGAGAGGGCGAGGAGTTCATCCGCAACATCTTCCACCTCGTGATGCCTTTGTTTGCAGGCAAGGAAAAGTCTCAGCTCTGCTTTTCCTGGTTACAGTATGAGATTGCAAAGGTAACTCCTTCCTATTTCATACTGGTTTTGTAAAACTTGCCAGGCTTCGAGTGCTCTTCCAGGAGCTGTGCCACAGCACCTCCTCCCTCAGTGACCCCTGCAGGCCCCTCATGTGTGCTTGTGCTGAGAAGCTGCCACAAAGAGGAGGGAAGACAGGAGCAAGTCCAGCTCCTTCTGCAACTCTGCAGCTATTTGTTGAGTTGAGTCTTCTGTCACCAGATGCCTGTCATTATATAAGCAGTTAGTGTCAAGAACAAGCTTAAGCTTAAGCAGGGTTAGAGGATTTAGGGGCTTATTAAAATTGATAAAATAAGCTATTTACTTCCCTGCTCTTTGCATCTATCTGCTAGAAATTTGTATGGATTGGCTGTTTTCCCTCTGCTGGCCATCAGTTAGTATTGTCTGTCTTTTTTGGTTTGCTTGAGACACAGTCTCACTTTGTGGCCTAGGTCAGAGTGCAGTGGCGTCAGTCTGGCTCACAGGAACCTCAGTCTCCTGGGTTTATTTAGGTGATCCTCCTACCTCAGCCTCCTGAGTAACTGGGACTACAAGCACCCACCACAACACCCAGCTAACTTTTTCTATTTTTAGTAGAGACAAGGTCTCACTCTTGCTCAGGCTGGTCTTGAACTCCTGAGCTGAAGCAATCCTCCCATCTTGGCCTCCTAGAGTGCTAAGATTATAGGCATGAGCCACCACACCTTGCTTTCTCTCTGTCTTTTTTTTAAGACATTAGGAGTCATGCTAATCTTCTCTGCACCTATGGCCCTGGTAAACCCCTAGTTTCTTTTTACTTTGACAGCCTCACTGTTTACCAGACACACAATAAAGGAAAGAAATGTAGATAGCGTCATACTGTCAGCACTTTCTAAAGTTGGCAGCGCAAAGGGATTCCTTTAAAATTACAGAGCACTACAGTCACTCTCCACTTTTCCCTATAGGTGATTTGGTGTCTACACACTAAAAACAAGAAGAAGTTAAAATCACAAGGGAAGAACTGCAAAAAACTAGCCAAGAATCTCCTTAAGGAGCCAGAAAACTGTAACAACTTTTGCCTCTGGAAGCAGTATGCACATCTGGAGTGGTTGCTTGGCAACATAGAAGATGCCAGAAAAGTTTTCGATACAGCACTCAGCTTGGCAGGAAGCAAAGAACTAAAGGACCCTGAACTCTGTGAGCTCAGTCTGCTGTATGCCGAGCTGGAGGTGGAGCTGTCGCCGGACTCAGGAGGGGCCACCACAGCCCGACCTGTTCATATATTGACCAGACTGACTGAGAGCGGTCCCTATGGGCCCTACACTGGACAGGTCTTGTCTGTTCACATCTTGAAGGCTCGAAAGGCTTACGAGCATGCACTGCAGGACTCTCTGAGTGAAAGCTGTGTTTCTAATCCAGCTCCCACTGATTCCTCTAACCGCCTAATTAGCTTGGTCAAATGCTTTATGCTCTTCCAATATTTGACCATAGGGATTGATGCTGCTGTGCGGATATATAAGCAGGTATTTGCAAAACTGAACAGCTCTGTTTCCCCAGAAGGCTCTGTCCGGGAGGACAGTGCCAACTCTCAGAGTTTGACCAGTGTTCTTGAAGCCATCACACTGATGCACACGAGCCTGCTCAGATTCCACATGAAAGTTAGTGTTTACCCTCTGGCTCCCCTACGGGACGCACTCTCGGAAGCCTTAACATTGTATCCGGGTAACCAGGTTCTTTGGAAGTCCTATGTACAGATTCAAAATAAGTCCCACAGTGCCAACAAGACCAGAAGATTTTTTGATACAATCACTAGGTCTGCCAAGCCCTTGGAGCCTTGGTTGTTTGCAATTGAAGCTGAGAAAATGAGGAAAAGACTGGTGGAAACCGTTCAGAGGTAATCATGGACCATCTTGTTCATGTGTTCCACAAACCTTTATGGCTTACTTGCTGTGTTCCTGCTACCTCGCTGGGTCTCAGGAATACAGAAGTGAATGCAGCCCAGTGCCTAGAACACCAGCTCTGGTTGTTCTGGGTATTGTAGAATAACAGGTTGGAAAATGAACAAAGTGCTTAAAAGGAGTAAGATCTTTCATTAGAGGCTTGGTGGCTGACTTCCTAGGCCATGGTCTTGGGAAGTATGAATGTTGCTTCTGGTGTGTGTAGTGGCGACTGTCAGGCTGTCAGAATACCTGAGAAACGGTGATGAAAGCATAATGCCTGTGGAGTTCAGCACTCTGGATTCCAGGGCCAGCTCTTCTACCCTTGGCTGTGTAACCTTGGGCAAGTCACTTCACTTCTCTGATACCTCTCCCTCTGTCAGATGGAGATAAAGAGCCTGCCTCTTAGGGTTGCCATGAAGGGGTTGGTGAGGTAAGTGCTTGACACAAAGACAGTGCATAATAAATGCTTGCTAGTGACAACAATGTCATGTTTTAAATACTATCTTTGAGCCAGACATAGTGGCTGACACCTTTGATCCTAGCATTCTAGAATGAGAATCACTTGAGGACAAGAGTTCAAGGCCAATCTGGGCAACATAGCATGACCCTGTCTGTATGAAAAAATTAGTTGCATGTGGTAGCTTGCACTTGTAGCCCCAGTTACTTGGGAAGCTGAGACAGGAGGATCACTTGAGGCCAGGAGTTTGAGATTGCAGTGAGCTATGATGGTGCCATGACACTCTACCTGGGCAACAGCAAAAGACTTTGTCTCAAAAAACAACAAACAACCAAATACAGTATTTGGAGGAACATACTAGCTTCTCCCAGAATCTTTGCTGTTGCCCTAACTCTGACTTTTATAAGATAGGGAAAATTATCTTTGGGAAGTATTTCACTTTATTTTTTATTTCTTCCACTGGAATTCTGTTCACTTCATGTGATCTTTACTTTAAATTGAAAGGTCTTCCTTCCCATAGGGAAGATTTGAATTCTGCTGATTGAAAGGTAGATATCTTTAGAAAACAGAAGCAAGGAGTTTGTGTGTGACTTCTTTTTTTTTTTTTTTAATAATTTTATTAAATCATAATTGTGTACATTGGTGCAATCATAGGGCAGAATGTGCTTCATATACAATCAGAAACATTTTGATCGTACTGTGAGAGATAGCCCTCATAGCATTTTCTTAATC
>CAUYRH010012691.1:0-17591 GCA_963574655.1 Perodicticus potto | reverse complement strand
CTGATTGATAGAACATTCATGATATTTTCTCATTTACTATTTTTTATTTTTGCATTAGACTTCCCCCATCATTTGCCTGTGAAAAACCTTTTTCTGTGTCAGTTTAACTTGTGATTCCACCAAGGAGCAGCCTTTAAAGTTTACCTATATGCATGTGGTTCTCTCTTCTCTCCACTCTCAAAGGAAACCCACTAACCTGCTTTTTCAGTTGACTTGTGTTAGTACTTTGGTTTACAGGAACGCTACTCACTTTGAACTTGACAGTCAGCTGGTGGTAAGATTTGTACTTTGAGACTGGAGGCCTTCCTTGGCGAATATGTATATGAATGCCCTGTCCAATTCATATCCTGTACTCTAATCCAGTTTTCCAAAAAGTTTCATTGGCAGTTATAGGCACTAGCTCAACTTAAAGTGGAATTGTTATTTCTCATTTATCTGTGTTGCTTGATCATGCAATTGCTTTGGAAGCCTTATAGGAAATAGATGATTTATAAAGTATTACTCTACTAATTCTGAGTTCGTCTAGCCAAACAACATTTAATAGCAGTATAAAACTCATCTGGCACTTAATAGATTAGCAACTTACCACGCTCATCTACTTCCTCTCCCAATGGGAAATGGGTTCCCAAGCTTGTTCTTAATATTCTTTCTATTTTTTTATTTTTTAAATTTACACTTCAGGTGACTGAATGGCTAGACTGACCAACCATCCCTATTTATTCCAACTTTGCATCTACTCTGTTTTTTCTTAAATTTATTCTGAATCACATGCTTCTTTTAAATGAAGAGGAACCTCCCCAATGTCTTCATTAACCTCCAGGAAACACACACACACACTTTGAGTCCCTTGCTTGTTTCCATCCTGGTGTTTATTACAGCGTACACTTGTCTCCTAGTCTGTCTGATTGCTTGTTGATGTCAGGCATTCCCTGCTGGTACAAAAAAGATCCAGGAGAGTGGAAGGTGTGCCCGTCTCATTCATCTCTAATTCCACACTCCCCATAGTAATTCCAAGCACAGATGAGGATCACAGTGACAACAATTCATTCCCTTCTAGAATCAGGCACCCGGAGTGGGGAGTCCAGCTATTTCAACAATAGTCATTTTGAGGACAAATAGGATTTTTCCTGTATTTGTCTTTTGAGATAGGGGAGTACATCATTAAGATAATTGTGATAATTCTAAAATTCTATTAACACAATTTGCCATTTTAACCATTTTTAATGGTAAAATTCAGTGGCTAACTAGATTCACAATGTTATATAACTATTACACTGTCTATTTTCAAAACCCATTCACTTCAGATAGAAACTCTGTAGCCATTAAACAATAACTCCCCCGTCCCCACCTTCCCCAGCCCTGGAACCTCTCCTTTCAAGCTCTCTCAATCCTATTCTTGTTATTTCATGTACTTGGGACCATGCAATATTTGTCTTTCTCCATCTAGCTTATTTCTTTTAGCATGATGTTTTCAAGATTCATCGATGTTGTAGCATGTATGAGACTTCACTCCTTATGGCTAAATAATATCACATGGACATACTGTGCCACATTCTGTTTATCCTTTCATTTATTGATGGACATTGAGGTCATTTCCACTACCTGCCTATTGCAAATGATGTTTTTGTGAACATTTACACAAGTATCTGTTCTCAGTATTTTCAGGTATATACATAAGAGTGGAATTGGGGGGGGGGTTGCATGTTAACTGTCAATTTAGCTTTTAGCACAACCACCACTCTGTTGTCCACACCAGCCACACCATTTTACACTGTGGTAGGTGGAGTGGTGATAGGAGTTTACTTTAACTGAGATTGTGAGGAGGGGGGAATTAGACAAAAGCCTGAAATAATTCCTCATACATGTGTCCAAAACTGACAAACAAACAAAGAAATATCACCAGCTATGTTTTAATCAGCAGAAGTTATAAGCAAAGTAACGGCAAACCATGAGAGGCATTTAAGATATATTACCAGCAAGAGCTCAATAAGTGAAATATCTAGCCATATCTACAGTTGTATAAAAAGCCTCAAGACCTTTTTGTTTCAAATAAAAGTCCTAAAATCCAATGCGAGCTAAAATTTAAGAACTGTTTTGGAATCCCTGCTCACTATCCTTTTTGGTAGCAAGGAAATGGGAAGAAAACAGAAATTCAAAGTCCTGATTTTATGGGTAAAATCTTTAATTGGAATGAACTAAACTAAAATGTGAATGCACATTATCATGTTTGGAAAAAAATGTTGCTTTATAATGAACATATTTTTTTCTACTCACTTCTAGATTTTTCTATGTGATTTGCCTATTTCCAAAAAGATGAAAAAAAAATAAAAATCATCCTATTGAGTCTAATAATAATAAAAAAATGATGTTCTTATTGTGTGAAAAACTCCCTTGCAGCTCCAGAGATAACTAGCTGGAGTCTCGGGGAGTCACAAGAGAACAGATGCATTTTTAACTAGTCTTTTGCCTACATGGAGCTGTAATTGCATAACTTTAGTGGTATCTGGATATTTACCTTTCTCTATTTTATTCACTTATCCTGTGCTTCCTGCTCATTTTCTACTGGGAAAAAGTGAATAAAAATAAGCCAGGTAAAATTAAAACAAACAAGAAAGTATACACATCTTTTGTACTCAGATACTCAAAGATGAAGATTTCCTTCACTGAGGAAGTCCTCTGACCTGTGCTAACATGTGATCGGTCGTGTGAATAGTTAATTAAAGTTCAGCCTCAGTGGCATCATGTATGCAAAATGGCATCGGATCACAGACTTCTGTTTTTATCCTGGCTCCACTTCTAATTAGCTGTCCAACTTTGAATGAACCACTGAACCTTTTTAGGCTATTTCTTTAGTTGTACATTGAGGAGTTTGAGCTACATTTTTGATTAACACATTGTGTTGCCTTAGAAGGAAATGGAGGTGATGGTAAGTAAATTGGTCGGGTTCTGGGCTCCTCATCCTTACTTCAAACATGATGGCATCAGGTTTATTTGCCTTTTGCTTTTAAAATCCATGCACAATTTTATTTTGGTAAAAAGAGAAAGTTTCCCTATTAGAAAGAGTGGTGTGGAACCTGTAGATAGAAACTAGTCAGTAACAATCAATTCTCTTGTTGTCCATGTATGTACTCCATTTATTTCCTTAATATAAGACCAGTAGAAATGACAGCCTCTATCCAGTTGCGACGCTGATGAGCAGTCCTGAGTGTGAACTGTGCATACTGTAAGTAGTGGTGACATTCAGAGGAATATGTGCCTACATACCTTCCCCAAAGTACCAAAACCAAGAGTGGTAGAGCTCTCGGAAGTTGAGATTGTGGAGCACAAGTCACAATTACATTCTTCAATAGATATTTTGCATCATGGTAACACATTTTAAGAACATATATACTTCCAGAATAAATAAAATGATGACGCTACTATATCTGACAATTTCTGTCACCAAATAAATCCTTGTTTGTTACTTTCTTAAAGGGGCTGATTAAAATTTCTCTACTCCCTCGTCTTTCATGGAAATAACTTTAGACTGGAAATGAAGATGCTCTGATTTGGTCTTGGTTCTCTAAATGAAATGCACAGAGGCTGGCATTTGCCATCTACGCATTTGATTTGCCCTCTATTTCTATGTATTGTCACACTTTGGACGTGGTTGTAATCATGCGTGGCACTTTACATGGTGTATATAACCATTTAATCAAACCATTAAAAATAACAATGTGAACACAAATGTCTAAAATGTGGGATCCTGTACAAGGAAAAGACCGTATAGGCACACTTCATTGCTGTTTTATCAGGTAGCTCAAGTTACTACATCCCTAATTAAGGATAAAAATCCACTCCTGAACATATTTTTAGCAAAAAAGTTTATATTTATCCATCTTTAGAGTCATAAGCATCCATTTTGTTCATTTTGTACAATTTCCTTTCTCACATTAACTTTTTTCTTTAGTGGACAGATTATCTAGCTCACTTCAACATGTACAATTGTAATTGTAGAAAGCATATTCCATTATCAAACAGCTGAACTATTTTTAAAACAAAGAAACATAAACTCTTGCCAAAATGTCCTTTCTTAAACGTGGGGTTTGCTATCATCAGACACAGAGGAAGCATCATCGTTTGACAGTTATCCACAGCCAGTCCTTTCAGCGCTCAGAGAGAGCTGACATGTTCTCGTGCTCACCCGGGCGTGTGACCTGGGAGTTTGACTTTGAATAGCAACATGCTTGATTCAATGCCCTCTGTGGTCCTGACATTCTTAATAATTTCTAAACACATGGATTCCCCCATTTTCATTTTGCAATGAGCCTTGCAAATTATGTTAATGGTTATGCATATTCTCTTGAATATTTATTCAACATTGATAATATCAGCTCAGCACCTGTAGCTCAGCAGCAAGGGCATCAGCCACATACATCAGAGCTGGTGGGTTCAAACCCAGCCCGGGCCTGCCAAACAATGACAACAACAACCAAAAAATAGCTGAGCTTTGTGGTGGGCACCTGTAGTCCCAGCTACTTCGGAGGCTGAGGCAAGAGGATCACTTAAGCCCAAGAGTTTGAGATTGCTATGAGCTGTCATGCCATGGCACTCTACCAAGGGCAACATAGTGAGACTCTGTCTCAAAAAAAAAATCTATTTTCACTAAAATAGAATAGAATATCTATTTTCAATCTTAGTAACCCATTTCTACAACTGCTCACAAAATAGCTTTGTTTGTTAATGACCCTGTTAGAAAGTGGTACCCAGAATTAAGCTCAGTGCTCAAGGTATGGT
The DNA here is from genome assembly GCA_963574655.1 of Perodicticus potto. NCBI lineage: Eukaryota > Metazoa > Chordata > Mammalia > Primates > Lorisidae > Perodicticus > Perodicticus potto. Next base: position 12,815 of record CAUYRH010012691.1, on the reverse strand, counting down.
CTGAGCACTGAGGAAATCAGAGGCGTGATTATCCGATGGTGATTATTTCCTGTGCCTCTTGTTTCACTGCCTCTATATCCAGTCTCTCTAGACTTCTTTGCCCTGCTCTGGGCTAAGAAGTCACTCCTGAAATGGGTAGCAATTGGTATCCTTTCCTGTCTGGCTTCCAGTTGGGTTAATGCTTGGCCCCTCCTCCATCATTCCATCTCACTAAGCCCACCACCATGTTATTTTCTCCTGTTTCTTCAGCCTTAGTGGAGATTACTGGTTCCCTGCTGGTTTTAGTTCCTTTATTATACATCTGTACATAGTCCTTTCGTGACAACACCTTTATTTAAATCATACATGGTAAATTCTATACCTTGGTAAGATTCTAAATGGTAGACTGCCCAACATCTATTATTGCAGCCAGTTATACGTTTTTTGGATATTTCTCTATAAGGCAAAAGTTGACTTTCTTTGTTTCACTCAGTGGCTGATATGTCTCCTTCCATATTTCCAATCACCTTCTATAGCTGATAACACTCAAATCTCTTGTCTTTGGGACAACTTTCTCCCTAAATTCCCTTCATTCAAACAAATATAAAGAAGCAGTTACTATACATCAAGCACTCGTAAAGGTCTGGAGACATAGTATTATGCAATTGCATTGAATTCCCTATCCTAATGGAGCTTATATTCTTGTGTAGGGCCAAAGATAACAAACCAGAAGACGCTAAGCAGCCAACTGACACGACTGATTGAATTTAGAAGAAACACTCTGGCTGCTGTATTGAGAATAGACAGCTAGAATCCAGGGACAGAGATAGAATCATCCAGGTGAGAGGTCATGGCCATGAGAGCATGTGGTAAGGCTAGTTGTATGCCTCCACACACATCCTGCTGCCCTATTTCCCTACTCCACTGGATCCCAAGAGGAGCCAGGCTTCTTCTGCAGTCAACCACCTACAGCAAACAAGATAAAGGACTGCACTGAGATTTAAAGGGCAATAATATTCACCTCAGTTTCAAGGAAAATAGTTTCTCTTTCATTTTAGATATATTTATTAGTTTTTTTCCCTTTTATCAAGCATAAAAAAAAGAAATCATAAAGCTATGCCTGGAGACCATGATAAAATGAAAACTAAAGTCACATGAGAAACCTTTTATCAACTTAATCATGGAAAACTGTTAAAATAAGAGGGTGAATATCATTTTAATCTCAATATTCAGGGGTGGATAGGAAAATATTTAGACAATTAAAATTTCCTTAATATGTGAAAGTCAATTGCTTATTTTATCTTTTGCATCATTATGGAAACTAAGTTCTGTCCTTTAACCCTGGCAAGGCCCACATCACAAAAATCCCCAAACTGCAGATGCTGGTTTGGATGTGGAGAGAAAGGAACACTTTTCCACTGCTGGTGGGACTGCAAACTAACACAATCTTTTTGGAAGGAAGTATGGAGAACCCTCAAAGAACTGAAGCTAGACCTCCCATTTGATCCTGCAATCTCATTACTGGGCATCTACCCAGAAGGAAAAAAATCCTTTTACCATAAGGACACTTGCACTAGACTGTTTATCACAGCTCAATTTACAATCACCAAAATATGGTAACAGCCTAAATGCCCACCAACCCAGGAATGGATTAATAAGCTGTGGTATATGTATACCATAGAATACTATTCAGTCGTTAAAAAAGATGGAGATTTAACATCCTTTGTATTAACCTGGATGGAAGTGGGACACATTCTTCTTAGTAAAGCATCACAAGCATGGAGAAGCAAGAATCCTATGTACTCAATTCTGACATGAGTTCAATTAATGACCTAGTACACGGTAGGGGTTGAGAGAAGGGGAGAGCTGAGAGAGGGAAAGAAAGAGAGGGGTTGGGGGTCTTGGTGTGTGACACACCTTTTGTGGGTGGGACACAATTATAAGAGGGACTTTATCTACCAAAGGTAATTAATGTGACATAGTTTTTGTATTCTCAATGAATCCCCAACAGTTAAAAAAAAAAAAAAAAGGAAACAAACAACAAAAATAAAATAGAATTTCCTTAATAACATTTATGATAGTTTTGCTATTAACCTACACAAACAAAGGCTATTCACCTTTTCTGGAAGATAGAATAATCAATAATCATAATATTTAGAGCACTAGGAATGACTATCATCACTTACTCTGGATAAAATAAAAAATATAAATTTCTAATTATATTGAGAAAAAGGCAATAAAATGAAGAAGAAGGATAAAGAGGAAAAGGAAGAGGAAGAGGAAGATGAGAAACACTGATGGCTGTGCTCTGAAGCAGTTCATCAGAAATAAAGGGGCCCTGTAGAGCTCTTTTAAAACAACGTAACATTGTGAGTTTACAAAACAACTTTTGTTGTTGACTTTTAGCCCAACTTTTATTTTAAAGTGCAGTGTACGTTTGATTCACAGACCAGTGATTTCTAGGTCACATTAGATTGATATAGTGGAGAGTTGAAATATAATTAACGGAAAGATACAGGGAAGAGAAATAGTTCTTTCTTCACTTATGGTGACTTTTACAGCTGTTGCAGCCTTCCCTGGTTAAATTCAATTCCCTTGCAAAGATCTTAGATTTTCTCATTATCTAATCAGACATATTATTAATTTATAATGCATTAATTAATTTAAAATTAATGTAATATTTATGTATCAGACTTTTGGTGCTGTATCTTGAAACAATTATGAGATAGTTCTTAAGGCATAATCTGACAGTATGCATAGGTTGCAAACAGATTTCTTTGGAGTATCTTCAAGGCAACGTTACCAAAATCATCTAACTTCAGATTTGACAGCCAGGAAGAAGTGATGGGTTTGATGTCCACAAGTTTTATTGTGCAGACATCATACCCCTTCACAATGGTTTTCTAGTATCTTAACTGTCTACAGATCTGAAGGCCAAATAGTCTTTTATGTTCTGCAGAACATGAAGTATTTACTTAAGTCAGCAGTTCTCAAGCTGTGGGCCACGACCCACAGGAACTGTATTAAAGGGTCGCGGCGTTAGGAAAGTTGAGAACCACTGACATAAGTCAACAAAACAGAAACTACTGCATAATCGTGAAACAATACTGAAAGACTATGGTAATGAATTTCAGAATTCAGAATTTCAATGAATTCATCTGATTAACCATAAAGAATTTTTGGTTAATTAGATGAATTGGAGATGTTACTAACTATAGGCTGTGCTATTTATTCTTATTAAAAAATCAATATGAAGGTCTATGAAATTCTCACAGATGTTACGTTAGCTAGAAAAAAACTGTAGTGTTGTTATGATCATATGGTTAAAATGATGTGGTTATGTATAACTACACATGTTTTTTGGAAGATACAAAAACAAAGTGGTGATAGGTTAGGTTGAGAGTAATTGGGGAGGATTTAATTATCTCAGCAGTATCATGTTTTAAGTGAAAATTATAATAATAAAAATAATCACCACCTATAAAATGGCCACTGTATACCAATGTGGTTTTGGTGCCTGTAACTTCAAAGCAATTATAACTATTAATATTTCATAGTTGAGGAAACAGGATCAGAGATACATAATACTTTCTACTGGCTCCCTGCTACCCTTTCTTAGAAAATAGCTTCCTCTCTAGAAAGTTCCATTTATTTTTCTACTTTTACCTTGTACTATTCTTGGCCTCATTAGCAACATAATTTTAGACCCAACCTATAATTCTCTCTCAGAAAATTTTATATATCCACACCTCTAACATACCCCTAGGCACTCTCCTGGGTTTCCCACCCAACTTTTAAGGCACAGATACATTGACAAAGTCAGTTGTAATGTGTTACAAGGGTTTGAACACTCATCTAAAAACAAGAAAACATCTGAGGTGCTATAAGAAGTGTCATGTTCCCTTTTCCCCTGCTCACTAAATCCTTCCCCTTTATTACATCTGGAAGCCAGCTTGATAGACTATAAAAGGAGCATGTGACTGAAAAATAATATGAAATCTGAACTCTGGTCCTGTAAATGCAAACGATCAGCCACCGACTGACTAGCCATTCTATGCATATCACTGTGTCAGGTGCCTCCTGCACCTTTTCTTATCTGATCCTCCCAAACTCTCTGCAGGTGCATTGTTTCTGCATCTTACAGATAAGGCCACATGGAGCAGTCTGCCTATTCAGAAACAAAACTCCCCTAATGTCAAAATCCAGGCTGCCTCTCCCAGATGCCATTGTAATGCCAAATTTCAAATTATATTTTCTTTGCCAGAGTGTGAGCTGTGAAATGTAGCACATACCCACCATTTTGGCCACTTGCAAGTCAAGAGATTATAATTTATAGATGAGTTCTTACTGCTTTACAATGATAGCCACAGATATCTTACAGTCAAATGTTCATATCTATTGACGGTGTTAATATCATAAACTTGGACTTTCAACAATTTCTGTTTTTATCACTTAGCATACAGCTTCACATTCACTTAAAGATTCCCTTGTCTATTTGCAACCCATATTTTTGGTTCATCTGGAGCTAGAATTTTTTCACCTATATTTTTACCAAACTCATATTGATTTTATTTCATGTTGTCCTGACTCAGTCTTCTAGTCTTTTCTTATCACCATTTGCCAGATCACACAGGAAACTCCAATGGACATAGCCTTTCAGACCACAAAGCAGTCCACTCCTAAAGGATCTCGATCTAAGATCCACCAATACGCAGCTCTGTGCTCTGTGCCTTATTGATTCCATACCTAAAACGGCTCTTTACATAGGATAAGTTACTCAGAGAATATTTCTTCAATTATTGAATGCATCTAGCCCCTCTATTTTAATTAGTTCTACTGCCATATTAATCTGAAATTTTAAAAAGTAGAGGTCAAGCAAGTAGACTGTGGTTTCATCATTGAAATTGAGATAATAATCAAAATATGGCAGAGTAGTTGTTCACAAATTATTACAGTTTACTTCCGATAAGCCCTTGGTTCAGACTTATTGTCAGCTTCCACTTTCTGGGATATACGTACCCAACTAAAGCTAAAAAAAACCTCTTCTATTCCATTATCCTTTTAAAATTAAATTATTTATTAACCTAGTTAATTACTCATTATCAAACCTAATAATAAAAAGATGCTTTGTAAAGCAAAATTTAAAATAAACAAGTAACCATGTACGACTTCTTTACCACTCTTCTTTAGCTGTTATTAAACAGAAATTGAATACATGATTTAATTTTTTTAGAAAATATATATTTTTTTGGATTCAAATTCTTCTAATATTCACAAATAAGATGAAAATACTGAGGCCATTCTAATTTACCTTGAAAACTTTTTGTTTAGGCTAATGACCTACTTACAGCTAATCAAGAGTCTGGCAACAGAATTTGGGTTTATTAACATTCCTTTCCATGAGTTCAGCATCTTGCATCTTTATCCAGAGGTATTTTATTACCTTGTAAAGTTAATATGTATTGGTCAATGAGATCCCACAGATTCTTCATTTTTAAGATAGTTTACAAAAACAAATCGAATACACCTATCGCTTTTTAGTAAAACTCTGTAAATGCCTTCTAATTAGATATCACAGCTTGGGTAAGAGGGACTTCAAAAGGTAAAAATAAATAGCAAGTTTTTCCAGTTCATCTGGACAGAACCAACACATGAATAAGTTATATAGGCTTTGTTCTCATTCACCTGTGCTATATTTAAACATGTGATGCCTCCTACTTTGGCTCTTTTCTATGTTTTTTTTTAAATAATATAATTTATTTAAAATAATTTCAGATTAGTGTTTAAAAGAAATAAAAATTTACATAGTTGAATGAAGTTGTTAGACATAGAGGAAAACTTGTCACCTCTGTAAATGTTTCTGGTGAGTTTGCTTCTCAAGCCCAGAGAAAATAAACCATGCTCCCCACCTCCCCCCAAAAGTGTGTTCATGTTAATGTTTGAAACTATTACTTGATGTGTAAAGTTAGGCCAAACATATCAAGTGGATGACATCTTCTAATGACAAGATGTAAAAAAATGCTATGAAAATGCTACAGATACATGTCTAGTTTCCAAGGAAAGGTTTAAACTTCTGAGAATGATTTAGTGTTATTTTTAATGATTCTGCAAAGACTTTTGAATATTATAGGCTATATGAAAAGCATTATTAATAAAACACTTCATCTTATTTATTTAACAATTTTTTAATCATATACTTTACCAGGCACTGTGATATTAAGTTCTGATTATACTACAAAGGTGTTAAGGTTTATGCTACCTTAATAAATATGCATCAACGTGAGTGAAATGACCTTACTAACAATTAATCATGCACAATTAAAACAAAGACAAAAATAGATAAAGAATATATTGCAAGAGCAAAAGAAACAGAATCAGTTTTAATCAAAGAAGCTCCAAACAGATACTAGCATTTGATCTGGGTCCCAGGAAATCAGAGAATGCAAACAGGTAAAGAAGGAATCCAGAGCAGGCCGAAAAACCAAACTGAGACATTAGCGCGAGCAAAGAGGCTTGTGAGTTTTCAGCCCCAAATAGTGTCTAGAAGAGATAAAATGAAATTGTTATTGTTGTTGTTTCCCCCTGTACTGGCTTTATATTGTAGCCGGAGAATTTTATTTGGAATGATGCCATACTCCCTTTGGCAAATAAATGACCGTACATACTGTTTATATGGTCATTTGTTATTTGTGTGTATGTAGAAAGTAGGCTGAAATATTTCAGGGCCATATTTATAGCTCACATTTGAATTAAATTGACATATTATTATTTTTGTCTTCCGTACTGTCTTTGATATATGACTCAGTGTATATTTCATGAGAACACAATGCGTAGTCCTTCCATTAAGGTGCCCTAAAATCCGAACCCATCAGTTAGCAGAAGGAGTAGTCATTCAGTATCTTCACAAATAATTCCATTTGATTCACTTCAAGGCTGATCAGCCTCATCAAAGACTGAAACATATAACACCTGGATCAGCAAGGATTTAGGGCACAAAATCTCACAAAGTGTTAATGGGTGTATAAAGTGGCATGAAATTACTGAGTGATAATTCATCAATCTATATCAGAAATTTCCTCTTTTATTTTTATTTTGGAAACTTCCTACAAAAACGTTTGAAACAACAGCAAAGTCATGATAGCTCAAAGGACTATGTAACCATTTTGATTTGCGAATTATGCTTATAACAATTCATCCATAAAATACTGATCTTATATTTATATATAAGCACATAGTACTCTACTTGGAAATAATATAAATGCCTAACAAAAAGGAGTTATGATATAATCATATGAAGATATACTATGGAGGCATTAAAACTTATAATATACATGCCCCATATATTTAGCTAATGACATGGAATTTGTTACAATGTGTTTAAGTGATGCTTGGCATAGCTCCTTGTATATAGAGAACATTCAGTTTGGCTTAGCTATCACTATTGTTATTGCCTATTAGTAACAAAATGCAATATAAATATATAAATAAGAAATTTTTAGACCTGTATATACTGAATGACCATTGATATATAGCTATAGATTATAACTGTGTTAAGAGATGTTCTATTTAGGGCATGATATTTTGGTGATTTAAAAATTGATTATTTGATTTATAAATAAGCAAAAGTTCTCTAGATATTTTCTAATGTTACCAATATTTTTATTTTTTATTTATGTATTTATTTTTATTAAGTCATATACACATAGATCATGAATACATTTATGCATATGTAGGGTACAAATGTGTTGATTTTCTTGTACAATTTAACATGCTTACATCAAACTAATTAATATAGCTTTTGCCTCATTTACTTGATTATTGTGTTAAGACATTTATGTTCTACACATGATAGATTTGACTTGTACCCTTGCAATATGCTCCATAGGTGTGGTCCTGCCATTTGCCCTCCCTCTATCCAACCTTCCTCCTCCCCCCCCTTCCCACTCACATTGGTTCATTTCAAATTAAAATCTACCCTGGGGGTGGGGGGTGGGGGAAACAATGTTATATTGAAGTTCTATTTCCCTGTTAATTCATTAGGCAAAAAGTCTTTCAGATCTGATGTTGCCAAAATTCTGAGGAGGCTTTCACTGAAGCCCACCTGAACTGTAAACATTTAATTTTCAATTATTCTCCACCTGCCCTGACCCACATGTCTTTAAATCATGCATATGACCTTTTAACAAATCAATTTTATTTGGAGAAACATACTCTTTCAGATTCTTTTAAATCATCTCAGAGATAAGCCTTCCACATGGGCAATTCAGAAAGGTCAGTCATAAGTAATTAACATTTAAACTTTGCATTACTTCCTATCTTTTAATAAACTCCAAAAATTTGAAGCTTTTCAGAAAATAGATCAGCTCTTCTATTCAAACATTTGGGGCAATTATTTTTGCTAAGCATACATTCAATTTGCTAGTGGAAAAAAATACGTCTTTTTTCTCCTCAACTAACATTTAAGAACATCTCAATAATAATAACAACAACAACAATAGTGACAACAATAAAACAGCAATGAATGCCTAAGTAAAAGGACATAAGCTGGAGCTCCTCTATTCGTGAATTGTCTTTGCTACATGAGTTGTGACTCTCCCGTTGTCACTATTCATTACCGAACTTCAGATCAAGGCACTGAGACAAACTTCCAGTTGACAGTCTTTTCAACTAGTCACACTTTCTTTCTCATCTCTTGAAATCCATGAACATCCTTTGGACAATTTTCCTCACATTTCCCATTTATCATTCTATGTCATATATTTCATTTAGTATCACTTGTGAGACGTGTTTAATTTGCTCCTTACATCAATCTAACACTACAAAATCACCTAAGTCAATTTTACTTTCAGGCTATTCTGCCCATTACTTCCTTTTGCATTAGATCCAAATGAAAACCTAAAAATCATACATGTTTTCAAATTCATTTATTTGCTGACATGTAGACTGCATAAACTATTCCAAGGATGTAGGAATAAGGCTTTTTAAATATTCTTCTTCAGTGATTAAAATCAATCCTTCCTTGTACAAATGGCTTTGAACAACTATTATATATGTCAGGCATTAAAGACAATATAAAAGTGAACCAGACCTGGATCTATTAAAATAAAAAATGTACCCTGAGAAGCAGAAAGGGAAGGGCTTTTAGGACTGGGAAAATAAGATCTTTATTCACTGATTATTTTTTTTTTATGTCTTACATGCTTTATCCTGACTAAAAACTAAATCAAAAGAAAACAAACAAAAAGTCTTCATTTCATATTGTCCCACAACTTGCTTCTTCTCCAATTTTTCCTATTTTCATAATATCACAGTCATCACAACAATTACTAGAGGCTTTCTTCTTGTTTTTTTATATTGGTCTTTGAATAAAGAAGGATTTTTCAAGCTGTGATTTCTATTCTTTGATAATAGAGGTCACAATGAGCTCTGGGTATTTGTCACACTGTCAATTGATTACAAAGATAACCCAGCAAAGTAATGGCTCTTACCTTCTGGATGATAATTAAATAACCAAATATTCCTGCACATTTTGGTGTCCAAAGCTGCCTCTGCTTTATTTACCATGTGCATTTTCAAGAAATAAAAGTGGCATATTTAATATGTAGATGATGCATTTGCAACAGATGAAGGTGAAATCATACCAGGACCCAATGCAGAAATAAAAACCTTCAATCATTGAAGTGAATAGAAGTGAAAGAAAATTCAGGTTATCACATAGAACAGGAAGGTAGAAGGATGATGAATGCAGAAGCATACCCGTTATTAAAACCATGCTGCACATCATGATTTAATTTCAGAAAAATAACACCATCATTCACATTAAGTTAATACTTTATTTAGATTTTATTTTATTGTGATTTCCTTTAAACTTTATTTGAAAATTTGCTCTGGTCTTATAAATGAACAAGTATTATAAACATTAATGTTTAATTCATAATATAATGCTCTCATATTTTAAATATTATAATTATAAGTTAGTAGTAGGGTTCTAGGTTAATGTTTTTCCTTTAAAAGGAGTTGAAATTTAAATCTGAAAAACACTGAATTGCAGAAATAGCCCACTAATAGGCAAGATAGTTTGTCAAAGTCTGTGATCTCAAGCTGTGGTAGAAGAAAAGGAAGGAGCAAACAATACCTGCCAAGTGCCATTTGTGGGCCTACTATGTGCTGGTCGCTGTGTTAGGTACTGTTGAGATTAGCAAATTCATTTAATTTTCACATCAACACCATAAGTCTGAAAAAAACTTTTTAAATATTTTTTGTAAAATCATAACTGTTCATTTATGCATTTATGGGGTACAATGTGGTGATTTAATGCACAGTGTGGAATGCTTACATCAAACTGATTAACATAACCATCCCTCATTTACTTATCTGTTGTGGTAAGACATTCAAACTCTACTTGTAAGAGTTCTGAAATGTACCCTTGAAGATGGAGCCTTTACATCTTTTATGTTTACATGGATAGAACTGAAACATATTCTTTATAGTGAAGTATCCCAAGAATGGGAAAAAAGTATCCAATGTACTCAATACTATTATGAAAGTAACTTTGTATATCTTCACAGGACATAAGAGAAAATTGGGATATATAAAAAAAGTTTAGGTGACTTCTTCACCAATGTTACAACCTCAAAAGCAACAGAACCTGAATTTTCAGACCCTGATTTTATCATTCGTACACATGGTCTCTTCCAAAGGAACTGTTTAGCTATCAATTTTCAAGTTACAAGGTACAAAAATAAAAGAAATGGATAAGATGACAAGAACGAACAGAATGGTGAAGAGAGCAGAGAGCGTGCAAATATAGACACATATGCGCACAAAATCCCTCATCCATCTTCGTGACTTTCCATCATGCATATAAGAAAACAAGGCCCAGCAAGTCACACTATTTAAAAGAGGGAGAAAAGGAGAGCTCAATGGTGCTTTTTCAGCTCCTACGCCATTCTAGTTAACATAAGCAAACACCCATCCAAATAAAGGAAGAGGGATTCTTGTGAGAACATCTAACCATGGGGGAGGTGTCAAGTTCTCCCGTTACACAGAGTGTGAGGAACAGGTGAGAGCAAAGGACAGCTTGGCACGGGATGAGTCCTGTTCCAGCCTCCCTCCACCGGACTGGCAAGGGATGTACTTTCGTGAAAGACATTCGGAAAAGTATCAGTTTTACGGGATGAATAACCTTTACATGTAAACCACACAATTTGTGTCTTTCATAAATTATTTTCTGTTAATTATATTTTTCTCTAAAATTTTTTTGAAAAATATACATTCTAATATTTCTAGGATAAGAGAGTTGGCTCTTTAGCATAGTATTTATTTGGGATAAGAATAATTTGAAATAAAAATAAATACAACTCTAATCCTAGCCCCTTTTGCCAATATTTAGATGACATAAAGATTACGTCTATTTGGGTGTTTTGTAACATATTCTTCTGCAAAGTAAATCCTTCAGTTCCCTTTCCAGTTGTCAAGAGGAACTGTTACAACTACAAGGCCACAGGCAGTTGTGGAAAGAGCGCCCTGTGTTCATATCTCTCAGCCTCCAGTAGATATGTGAGTTGATCATATTTAAATTCTCTAAGACTAGAGTTCCTAATTTTAATAGCATTTCTTTGTAAGGCAGTTGTAAAGGATTTAAAATAACGTGTATTAGTTTGCATGGAGAATACTCAGAGATCTAAAAATAGATCTGCCATTTGACCCTATAATTCCTTTACTTGCTGCATTGCCATTCCCTCTAAACTTACCTGTTATGGTTTTAAGCCTTGTACCAACTTACAAAATTATATCCCATAGAAAAACTAAGGGAACACAATCACAAAATTGTATAGGATAGCAAAAACTGAATCACTCCAAATATGCAATAACAGAGGAAGACAGTACAAACTGTGAAGCTTCCATATTGAAGAAATCCTTTTGAAGATATGAAAAGGAATGCTATAGATCTATATTTATTGACAGAACCATTCTTTTTTAAGAGAAAAATGTTCCATTTTTTTCTATTCATATTCATGGAAATAGATGTATACATTACATAGAAAAATTATATCAGTAGGAATATTTCTTTTTTTTAAAGAATATAAAACTATTTATTGACCACTGTTCACTATTATTTACAATAAAAGTAAACAATATACAGTTGGATAACATTCTTATTATGACTTTTTTTATGGCTTCTGCTCAACCAGTAACCCAAATACTGGGTTTGAGTCTACATGTAAGGAATGAGTTGGGGTAAGGAAAAACATGCAGGTCAATAGTTTTAGATTACAAAGTTTGTTCACACATTTATGTCAATAGGTATGAAACTGCCAATATGGCTTAGCCATCTGATTAGGTTTCTATAAGCCAAGCATAGGAATGGCTCACTAGAGGAATCTTTAATGACCATTTAAGTAAGTCTTATTTGTTTACCTCATTAGAACACAACAGGATTTGTCTAGTTTCCTCATGTGAGTGGGGAGGTTATTGGTAATGATAAAGCTTTTCCTTTTAGAAATTTTATAAACACAATTTTGCATTTGTATAACTATACATACAAATTCTGACATGACTGCCTTTAAATTATCCATTTAAATTGTCAAATTAAGAATCAACTATTTAGGCTCGGTGCCTGTGGCTCAATGGGCTAAGGCGCCAGCCACGTACACCTGAGCTGGCGGGTTCGAATCCAGCCTGGGCCCGACAAACAACAATGACGGCTGCAACCAAAAAATGGCCGGGTGTTGTGGCGGGCGCCTGTAGTCCCAGCTACTTGGGAGGCAGAGGCAGGAGACTCGCTTGAGCCCAGGAGCTGGAGGTTGCTGTGAGCTGTGATGCCACAGCACTCT